>VZUI01001156.1:0-28109 GCA_013401135.1 Cettia cetti
TTTCCTTTCCTTTCCTTTCCTTTCCTTTCCTTTCCTTTCCTTTCCTTTCCTTTCCTTTCCTTTCCTTTCTTTTCCTTCTCAGTTGAAAGAAAAGAGGACAAACTACTCAGTAGCATAACATAACTATTCCTGTCTAATAAAGGCACTGCACAGTGTCTTCATGCTTTTTTTCAGTAATGTGCATATCAGTTCTGAGAATTATGAAATTACCATTTCAACAGAATTCAGCGCTGCTGCCACAAAAACTTTGTAAGTGTGGCAGTTCACACTGAAATTAATGCAAATGGCTTTTGTGTTTGTTTTGGAGGTCTCTCTATCTTAATTCATATATCAAAGTTTGGTAGTTGGTGCATCCATCAGGCATTCCTAAGTGTTTACTGACTTAAAATTTTAAGTCATTAAGGTGGGAACATGTAAGGAAAAGCACATTTCAATCTATAAGGATTGAAAAGAGTGTTTTCAGAAAGTGTAAGTAAATAAAGAAATAAGAATATTTAATTAGAAATAAAAAAATTAATAATAGCAAAAATAATAACTCAGCAAGTAGGAGCTTACTGCTAAAAATCTTTTAGCTCTTGTTGACAAAAGATAATAATATTGAAATTGCGATTAGAAAGAGATGAATTTTACCGTAAGGTTTTCTTTGTGGACTTATGCCAGCAATTGGCCAATTGAAAGTACTTTATCAGCAGCAGCATTCAGTATTCCAGAACCACTTGAAACAAAAAACAGCTCTCCGTATGGAAGAGAATAATTTTGACACCACAGGTGCTGGATTATAAATTTGTATTTTGTGTGAACAAAGAATTAGTACTAACCCTCCTTATCCAAGAGAGGCAATCCTGATCCTTATAGGTAATACATGTGTCATAATGCCACTCATAGACATACCTAAGCAAGTTTTTAATTGACTGGCTGGTGTATAATTAGTGTTTTGTCATACAGAGCTCAACCCTGACTGTAAAAACTGACCAGGAGCCTGCATAAGTGTGTGGATTTCTAGCCCGTAGCCAGAGACTGCAGTGAAGTACTTGTCTGAGAGCTGCAAGACAAACAAGGGTGGAACTAAAAATTCTGGTTTACAGGAAGGCTGTTTAGAAGACTTCAGACATAACCCTCTGAAGATACAATTGCGTAATGCAGTGAGGGAAGCCTGGATTCTCATAGTACATAAATGTCATTTTGTAAAGTTTCTTAAAATTTTAGTGTATATCCATGTCTAGCATGGTTTTTCTAGAAATTCAGTGTATAGAGTTTAAAGATACACCTCTACTGGTAAATAAAAAGTGAGAGTCCAGAAATGCTCCTATGTCAGTTAAAGCAGTCTCTGACAAGATTGTGGTTAATAGAGTAACCCTACAAATAGGATTTTATTATGACTCTAAGGGACAATTTCCAATGGACTGTTTGCAAGCATCAAAACTCCTTGGAAAAAAACCCTTCCCCCATCTTCTTAGCATAGTTATGTTTGTTCCCTGCTAGAGGGCCTGGGAACTTTACCAGATGGTCATAACTAGACTGGAATTGAGTAAAAGGTCACCTAGGAAGTTTGTGGCAGAGCCAGTGATTCTGCCATATCTTAGACTGCCTACCTCAAAAATATAAATTATACAACAAAATCAAAATAAAACTTACTTCCAAAAATACAGCAATTTTTAATACTATTCTCCAGCATTTAGAATAAAAGGAAAAATGTAGACAGTACTTGTAGAAGACATGAAAAGAAAGACCTTGTGATTAACAGAGAAACATTTCTTAAAGAAGTTTCAAAATGCCGTAAGTACAGGGGTACTTATCACAGACAAGGAGGGTAGAATGAAAATAGAAAATGTTGGAATCCATTTATTTAAGTGCCTGCAGTTATCATTTCAAGGCAAATGAAGCAATAATAAATACAGAGCATTTGAAAGAAAGATAATCTCTATCCACGGCATTTTAATAAACAGTAATCACAAAAATCAATGCAGGCACATTGGATCTGCTTTTCTATTAGTTTTCCTATTACTGTTCTCCCTTTCTCTTCTTTCACCTCCCTTTTCTATCTAATGCTTAATAGAATGATCTGTAGTCCCTATTGTTTTACTGTCTGAACTTTTGTCTTTATTTTTCTTTCATAAGCTGGGTTTTAAACTTAAAAATTAATTTCCTCACTTGTATTATCAATACTACCAGTCCTAACACCTAGCAGACAGTATTTCTCTTAATTTGTTTTCTTTTTGCAATCAATAGGTCAGAACTGCTTCTTGCTAATTTTAATCAGTATTAGGGTGACTGAGAAGGATGATGCTTCCCACCATGAAGTCTGAGAAGAAGAAAGTGGATCAGTAAAAAAAGATGGGAAGTTTATTTTAAAAGTATTATCTGTCACCAGCCAATTTTAGAACACTGCTAGGTATATACAAGATCAAATTTTACAGATATTTAGCAAAAACATGATTATTTTTCCAGGAAATAAATAAAGTCAGCAAAATCAACATTTTCTGGAAAGTACAAATACTTTCTTGTTACACAAACATGATTTTGTATCCGAGAACCACTGAAATTTAAGCATAATACAAATATTTAGAGAAATTATGAAAAAAATAGTCTAATTTAATGTTCTTTTTTATACCAATGTAGAAATGAGGAAAAAAAATTTGGCCACTTATAAAAATAACACTAGAATAAAATTGTAAAGAGTTATTTTCAGTCAAATAGGCTTCTGGTTTAAAGAGTGAGCTAGGTGTCTCCAGAAGAAATTTGTTGCATCCTAAAGTAGACGCCTAAATGAGAATGATTGAATCATCCTCTGGACATGTCCATCTCTCCTTGTTTATTACAGAGGATGCAGTTCTTGATATTTACCTCTTATACAGAGAGAGCCATGTAGGTGAATCCCATTCCACAGAACAGAAGCAGGATATTGGAACAACAAATAAAGTGAAGGATATCAAAGTACCCTCTGAGCCACTGCTCTGCAAGAGAGTTTTCTTGGAAATTGCACAGAGTACCTCCCCTTATGTCAGGAAAGTACAAGTGTCCTTAGGCCAATGCAAACCTGAATATTCCTTAAGAAAATACATCTGGATCAGCTTAAAGTAGTTTTGGTCTTGAATCTACCCTGGTAGCTTAACATATCCATTTTCACATTATTTACTATATGTTACCAGAGGATGAGGTAAAAATGGGAACTATATGTTCTGGTCACTGCACAAAATAACAAATGGATCTTCTCCAAAGGACTTTCAGTCTTAGTAATAAATGTACAAAATAGGGAAAAGGGTTATGACCCAAAAACGGAGCCAAGAATCATGTTAATTCCTAAATTTAATTGGTGGAAAATTTTTTTGTGTGTGGGTTTTTTTTTTGTGTGTGTGTGTGTTTTTTTGGTTTGTTTGTTTGTTTGTTTGTGGGGTTTTTTTGGTTTTTGGTTTTTGTTTTTTTTGAGGGAGATTGCTTTAGCTGAAAGAGAAGAGCCTAAAGTACAAGCAGACCACAATGAGAAAAAAAAGTTTGGTGGAAACTATGGTGAATGGGTGAATGCCGATTCAATGAAAATACTAAGAATGGATGGATAGAAATGCTGACTTGGTTTAGATAAGCAACTACTCATCATGATATTCTGTGAGCCACTGGCTCATCTATTTGTCTGATTTTTTAAATTTTTATTTCCTGTAAGTTATGTAAAAATATTGAAAAATAATAACAACAGAGATTTGCGTGCCCCCAGAATATTTGTGTGGGATGGTTTCCTGATGAAACTCCTTTTAAAAGGAGCTCTAGAGGAGGATGACAAAAATAAGCCCCACTATTCATAGCCATCAGGGCAAAAGTTTGTTTCATGTGTCTTTGTAGCTGCAACTTCCATATGTAAGTTTGTACTCTATGTTGATATTTCAACAAATGACCTGAATCACAGCTGTGGTAGGCAGATTTCAACATATAAATTAATACTGTTAATGTCAAGTAGTCAGGGTTCAGTGCTGACCATCATTTTATATTATGTCATGTAAAGACTGCAAATATCATGTCCCTATGTTGCCTGTTTTTACTGACAACCAAGCATCCTAAACACTGTAGCATTTTGTCAGTTCAGCAGATCCAAAGCCATCCATCACTGCTGCTATTTCTGTCATACACATTTAACTTCAGCATCAGCCAGCAGTCTGCAGTCTTGGTTACTGATCAGTATCATCACAACTGTCAGATGGGGAGTGAATTCTTTTTCTCTCCAAAAGTAGGTTCATGTAATGTTTGATATAGATACTTTGCTTAACAAGTTTTCTGAGCCATGTTTGATATTTGAGTATGGGAATGTTTCCATCATGATCTTTCATAATTTATTTACATTTGTAACATCTTTGTGAACATTTTAAACATCAATATTGGCTGTTCCAAGGGTGTATGTTTTCTTCTTCCCAACAGTCACAGTCCAAAACCCATGAGCTTCCAGATATCAAACGAAGGCATTCAGGAAATTCTACAGTCTTACACACAGCTGATTTCAAAGACATGTAATAAAACTAAAGAAATTTAATTGAAGTATTGCTATGACAGTTTATTTTGATTTCAAAGGTAAGATTTTTTTTCTTTTTTTTTTCTGTGAAAATGAATGAAAGATTAAGGAAAGTACCCAAACAAAGTATAAATCCCATTGATCACAGATTGTGATCTAGTAATATTCTGGAATAAGGTAGTAACACTGATTAACAAGCAGTTTGAACTACTGCTTATCTTTTATGTTTTTACAAAAGCATCCTCTTCAAACTTGTCTGAAAACAATCAAATGAAATTTTAAAAGGCAGGACTCTCTCAGGTCACAGATCAACTGGATTTATTTAATGAGGAAGCTTTAAATTAAGGCAAAAATTTCAGAGAGTAAGGTGGTGCTTCTGCAGCAGTGTGATGACACAAATTACAACCATTGTAATCTTCATATATTAAAAACTAGAAATGCTATCTAATATCTTGTAATTTAAATAAGAATAATGATTTCAGAAATTCTTCTTTTCATTGACTACAGAATTTTTTTAATAGTTGAATTTTTGTTAGTGAAAATTTATCAAAATAATCCAATAATTTACAACCTAGCATAGCTGTCCATACCATCAACCATAACTCTGACTGGAATTATTGTCAAAGTTGCAAATTAAACGCTGATATGTCCCATACCTGAGGAGCCTGTGTGTCTGTACGCATGTATATACACAGGCACAAACTGAATACGCAATAAGCATAGATGTTTGAAATTCAGAGCAAAAAGGAAAAAAGCACACATCATGAGTACTGAAGATTTAGTTTCTTAACTAAGGCTAGGTCAAGTAACAAGTAATGAAGACAACTGTTCACCAGACAGATATATTTATTTACTCTATATATGCATCTCAGAAATTGTTGGTATTTTTATTTTTTAATACAATAACAGGATTTAATTGTAAATTAGATATATTTTATATAATAATAGAATTTTAATTTTTCTTATATTCTTCATTACAACCTTGGGGAAGTTGAGAACTATTAATTTTCCTAGTAGACAGCTGTTACTTCTTCGTAGAGTGATTGGACTGTAATATTTGCCATTTAAAAAAATCATTAATAGAAGCTGAAAATGAAAGAAACTAGGGAAATAAAATGAAATAACTTCAGATCTCTGCATTTGTCTCCCTGGATTTATTTTTTAATATGATAAAATATAATTTTTTTTCAAAGAAAAATAATAGGAAAAAAGTCCCTGAATCCTTTCTTCATTGTTACTTCTAATGCTATAATAATTAACTCTAAAATAATGGTGCATTAGTTAATCATATTGCAATGGAATTTCCATGGATACACATATAATGTGGATATTAATAATAAGTTCGTTCATCATAATTCATCTTTTAACAATTAATATGAAGTGAATGAAAGAATGACCAATTAGTCATTTATTAATGAAGAAAGATGTGCAATCGTGTCCTTTCTGTATTAATACTTTTTGTTAGAAGATTTTTTTTTATCTATAGTAACAGAAAAGATGATAGGAAAAGGTTAATGCTATGAATACTTCTTCTATTTCAAATCACCATCAGATGTATTGGTACATGTGATAATACTATAAGGGTTGTCACTCGTTTTAATTAGAAAGCACAGCTATCCATATGAAATAAGATAGACTCAACAGAGGGTGAAAAAAATACTTTTATACATTAAACTGAATAATTCAATTTGCCTTTTCTTTTTTCCCAAAAAAAATGGTTGCGAAATGGTTGGACTGGAAACCTGACAAAGAGCTCATAGAAAGCAGTGCATATGTGGTGGTTCTTAAATTATTCCCCCAAAACCTGAATTGTTTTGAGGCAGTTAGAAAATGTAACTTTTCTAAGTAATTGTTCTAATTGTCTAATATATGCAGGGCCATAGAAGGGCATAGGTGGCTAGGGTGGGCTTTAGTTAGAATGAAGGTTTCTGATACTGAAATCTACCATTATCCACTGCTTAGCCTGGAGGCTCCACCCAGAGCTCAGGGCAGCTGATTGGGGAAAATTTACAGCTATACATGAAGGATACATCCGAGCTTCACACCAGACTATTAATGCTGGTATATTTATTGGAAGGAGTTGAATGCTAATATAATTGACCTCTGTGAATTACCTTAGTTTTGGGAACACTTCAGTAGAGAGGAAGCATTTCTACATCACTGCCTTGAGTGCTTTCCTGCTCTGGGAGTACCTAGCCTACTTGTCAGTGTAGTTTGAGCAAAAATGACTCCAGTGCTCTTCTTTTCACCTCTCCCAATGTCAATGTGTCTCACAGAGAACAGAGCTCTTACATTTAAATAGCTCTTTTAATTTTTTCTTCATTTCATATGCATATGGATGAAATAATTATATAAATCTGAATTTGTTTCTTTACTTTTAATCATTGATAATAAAAAAAAAAATCTTTTGGGAACTCATTTCAACCAGAGAAATTTCGAGTTCATTAAGGAAGTATATATCCTGACAATCAGAAACATTTGCAGAGCAGCTTTTATAAATGTTTCAGCTTTATGTGCATTCTGATACTAATAAGGAAGACAGTATTTGTGTGCAAGAGACTATCATATGCATTTTATGACCATATTTGTCTCCTTCAGCTTTTACAGGGGACAATCTTCAGATTATTTATGAGTGGATAATTAATATTTACATTAATATATTTTAGTCTTATTTAAATAAATCTAGTGTCACAGTTCAATTTTCTAACAGTGACACAAGTCCCCAGTGAGCAGAGGAATATGTTGACATTGACCTCAATGTTCAAATTGCCACAATACCATCATAAAAAGTTTAAAAAAATAATTTAAAAAATCAACAAATCTATCTTTTTGCTTGCTTGCTTGCTTCTCGTTGCTCTAGGATATGTCCCATCTGGTCCATATTTAGATGAATGATTATGTATGTCACTCAGTACCAGAAAATAAACCTAGTAATTTCATTTGGTGTTTACTTTCCAAAGATGAATCACAGTTCTCAGCCATGGCTAGGGAATAGTGCCATGGTAGAAGAAATGTATGTGTTAGTTTATTTTCTTAAGTGTCTAATATGCTCTGTTTCATCTGAGCAAAAGCTAGAAAAATAGAAATCATACAATGAGACAAAGAAAACTGAGAAACAACATGGAAGGAAAAGGACTATGATGTACGTATATCTGAGTAGTATTGAGTTTGCTTCAACAGCATTAATCCATTTTTGACAGGTGAAGTATCATGCTATCTATAAAAGTGCAATTGCTATTAATAATACCTTATATTCTTAGAGAAGCTTCCATTCCAGAGACTCACATGTGGGCTTCATTATTGCCAATTTATAAAATGGCAAAGTAAGCTTCACTTAGAACCCAAATTTTCAAAAGAATATCCTGTTTACCTGGTGATCATTTTTATTATGCCAGCAGCATAAACCAGTGTATGCCTTATCTGGAAATCAGTCCAGAAAAAGACTGCAGAAGCAGAATAGTCCTGTTTGTATTCTACATGAAATTTCAAGACTCTGCTTTCTGGCTCAAGTTTCTGTGGGACATTTAGGTATTGTGCATGCATTTCAGGAGCAAAGCCAGTTGGTCCTTTTCACTGGGACAATCTGGAAGGCATTAAGGATAGCCAGAGTGATTGGAGAATGTTGAGCAAAGGGTAGGGTCAATTATTAACCCTAATTACCTTCAAATGTCTTGGTGAAGGTGTCAGGTACTGTCCCTCTTTCACCAATAAGGACAGAAGCATAGGATAATCTGTGGATCTGAGTTCTTTCACATACTGATCTTATCTGGCCACATCTAGGACAGCGTTTATTCAGACAGCTCGGAATATTTAGGCATATCATATGATTTTCCTGCTTGCAAACACTGAGGTAATAACTGAAAGCACATCTTTAGTGCCTCTGTGCTGTGTCCAGCTTTATGTGTCATTTTCCAAGTGGCTTTGTCAAATTTCCCAGGGAAATTGACAGCTAGCTCTTGGAGGTGATAAAATACGAGTGGACAAAGTCATCAGTGTTTGTAAGAAAAAGGTACTCAAGACAGACAGCAGTCTTACACAGACTATTATTATTTCAGTCAAACTTCTGGAGTGCTTTGTGAATGGAAAGAGCAGTGAGGCAACTCTGTCTTGAATTTTCTATTCTTTGTCAATTCCCCTCTTTTTTGGTGTAGAGATGCCCAGTCAGATTTATCCTAGCAATTTTGAAGATTTCTGTCTGTTGATACCAAAATTCAGTGGAAAATCTAAATGTATTTTCACTGTAATCAGAGCAAAACTGAGAATTTAGGATTTTCAAAGACAAGAAAAATGGCTATATTAGGAATACTTAACCAAAATCTAAGATAAACTTTTCATGTGAGTGGGATGTCCTAGTTCTATCTGTATTACTATAGCAACCAGCTAATTATTCCACTCCTCCTCCACTGCCCTTGTGTGCACGGAACCTTTTTTTTCCTTTTAGGTTCTATTCACTATCCAAGATATATGGAGAGGTGATGGTGCCAACTTCTTGTTCTGAACTATTTTTGCAAAATGAAATTTCCTTTAAATCTTCATCTTTAAGCAAATCAAAGGGTTTGCAGATAAAAGACACAAATCAGTTTTCTTTTTGGAGCACAAGCTTAGAATATTTTTTAAGATACTGCCTGAACAGGTAATGGTAATGACAGTAATGTACCTCCTGATTTTGCACAGAGCTTCATTTTTGCATCATGTATTCAAAATCCTCAGGAGTTTGAGTGCCAGTGTAATCAGAAAAAAAAAATAATTCAAATTTCATTTTTTAAAGTTTGAGGGTTTGTTGTTTTATGTCCTCACTTTTTTTTGGAGTGGGGGAAAAAAAACCACACTGAAAAAAGCAAGCAAAAAACCCCACCAAAACCCCTCAAATCCACAGCTCTTACTCCCTGTTGTGGATTTAGTGGAAGAAAAAAAGGTGTTAGAAGGATAATAGATTGACTTTTCCCTGGCAGCTAGCTGCCCCTGTGGTTATCTGCAGAGCAGCTCTGCTTGGCACGGTGTTACAGGCGAGCTGCTAGGGCAGCAGAACCCACATGGCACTGCTTTTGCCCTGGCTATGCTGCACCCTTTGAAACAGTCTTGAGAAAAGAGTGCAGATGTTCTTAACGAGATCTGTTTGGCATCCTGTGTATACACAAGGAAGCAGAAAACTATGCAGCTTCCTGCTATCAGTTGACAAGCAGCCTTGATAAGGCTACTGTGGGGAGACTGGCTTACTCAGGCCTGCTTAGTGTCATAGAAGTGAAAGCCATTTTGTCACTGGCTCCCTTTAGAAGTGTTTTGGGACAAGATTGCTTCTTTTAATTTATTTTTATTAGCAGTTAGACTTGTGGAATATGATCAGATTCCCTCTTTTAGCAACTGCTTGGTGGACAGTTTCAATTTGTTTTTCTTAAATACGAGTCACTGTAAAATGTGATGAAGAGAGTAAAGGATTATATCTACCTAGAATAAATTGGAATTTAGCTTAAGATGTAATAGTGTTTATGAAGAATTTCAAAATTATCCAACAGAAAGAAGGGATTGCTGTTGTAGTTCTTTAGTTCTCAGTTGCTTGACTGAGAGGTAGATGAGGAAAAAGAAAAGGAGTCTTGACTGAGAAATTGCCCTTTCTTTCCCCTTCCAGGCTCCCACTGGGGAAAGAGGAGAGGGAAAGGGAATACATACCCTATGTCTTATTTACATATAAGACTGGTGTTTGCTGGACAACATCCCTCCTCCTGGGATATCAATGTGAAGTGAGAAACAAATGTTCAATTGATTGTTTAACAGCCTTGTCTCTGCTCAGATGCCACTAACCAAAACGTGAAGCGAGAGCATAAATAGTGGCAGAAAAGACTAAGTCATCTTCTACTTGTTGAAAATGTCTGATATGTATGTCCACTTTTTTTTTTTTAGATTAAAATATTCAATCTTTTTCTCTCTATTGGATGCTGCAGAGTAATAAGGTTCTCTCATTTACCAAGCTGACCTATCTGTTCCATGTGGGGCTCTAATTATAAGTCAGGGAGGGAGAAGAAAATGCTCTCAGTAGAAATTTGCTTCAGATTTTTTAATTTTACTTTACAGATCTCTCTTATAATGCATTCCTGTGGTTTTGTTGGGTGAGATGATACTTAGTTTAAGAGTCTCATGCTAAGTTAGTGACATTTCCTTGAAGCTGACTGCCTCCCTGCACAGATAATGAAACATTTAATCAGCTTCCCCACAGGAAACTGATCTTAACTTTTAACCTTTTTTTTTTCCCTGCTTGGACAAAGCAAAAAAGAAAACATCTTTAAAGTGTTTATTCAATCTAAACATTAGCTTGCATTTCTGAAAAGTTTCACAGCTTTTGGCTTCACAGAATTCAGAATTGAAAGGGTAAAGGGTTTGAAACCTTCAGGGAAGGACAAGACATTAACTGCTTCATGCTGCAATTGCACATGGGTAAAAACTGATTTCAGCACTGTTGTCAATTATTTCCATGCAGTCTGTAGATAGTTACAAGTATTGCTTTCACCTAGTTCTTACATGAAACATTCTGTGATTCACTAGGTTGTAGTGCTGTATCATTTGCTGCTTCCTAATGTGAATGGATCTCCACAAACATGGAATAATTTGATTGGTGGAAATCTAGGGTTACGTACATGTAACATAACAATTATATTTGGTACATGATGACATATATATTTTAGCAGCAAGAATTTTCCAATAAAGGGAATTGCACTGGCCAAAGAGAAGCCACTAGTTCAGTGGATATTGGTCAGTTTACCTTAGCGGTTTCTTATGACCTTAAAATTTATTGATCCAGGGATTTATGCAGTCACAGATGATCTTTATGCAGTCATTGATGATTTAGAAAACTTGACAAATCGCTCTTACTCAGAAGAGACATACTCATTCCTAGATCATATCAAGTAAATTAAAATTACTTAAATTAAGAATCCTTTAGGTCAGTTTACTTTATATCTGCCCTGAACTGAATTTATTCCACAAAAGTAAAGGAAACTAACTATGAGCAGACTTAAAGGTTGCCTTGATAGATCTCTTTCCCTCACCCTCCGTTGATGCATTGCATTTGTTTTTCTGTAGCTGTACTATTATTCACTGTTGAATTGACAGAGAGCTGCTGCTGGACTTGTAATTCTGGATATTGGTTCTTTTTGCATTCAGAGACAAAGCGAAAACAGATATAACAGACACAGAGTTTGAGAGCATTAAGGCTTATATGTTCCATTTCCATCTTGGTTTTAATAATTATGAGTTTATTATGTCATTCTTGTTATTCATCTGGCTTTTGCTACTGTAGTGGAGCTGCCACATTATTATTAAAATCCAAGGTATTCTTTTTACTTAATGACACAAAACCAGCAACTGTATAGAATACAGCTTCTTTTCAGTATTCTTGTTTCCGGTTTTGAAGACTTTGTTGCTTGTTTTAGTAACTTTTGCTGTGTCTTATTCAGTATGATTTTTTATTTGATGATTTTTAATTCTTGACCTGCTAGGAATATTTTACAATTCCATATATTGCTTTTTGCAAATGTTTCTGCATTTTCTTGATATCTCTTTTAAAATATGTAGTTATGTCAGTAGGTCAAGCTCATTTTCCTGCAAATTCATGAGCCTTCCCAAAGTGCTACAAGGTCTTTGCTCAGTTTTCTTCTACTAAGTCTTCAGACCTATTGGTCTTATTAACATTTTTCTGAACTTTATGTGGAAAAAATTTCTATTGAAACCCATAACTTGTTTTAACCAGTCTGCTTTTATTTACCTTTCAACTTAATAGACATAATGGATTTATGATTACTTCACACACCTTCTAGACCTGCTATTCTATCACATACTAATTAGTTTCAATTTTGCATGTAAAATAGAAAGACCTCTTGCTGATCCAGTTGCTACTTGGTGAATAAACTTACTAGCTATCACATCAAAAAATGGCTGATATCTGGTGATATTTTCCAGTTTAGATATGGGAAGTATATTTTTCTTGCAATATAGCTATTGGTAACATTAGTATCTCCAGCAGTATTACAAAGATCATACAGTTAAATCTGTTTCTGCAAGCCTACAGCAAAAACCCAACAAATACCTGGTAGAATATCTTTTCAACTTTTGCTTAATTAAATTTGGAATAAATGAAATTGAATTATATTGAAACATTAGTCAAAATATTTATCAAATGTTAATTCATCTTGGAAACTATGACGCAATCTATTAATTTCAGAACTAATCCATACATGCAAGATGTATCTTACATATTTCAGAGTTGTGAGCCATGGGAAAGAGAAAGCTGTCCTAAGCTAAGGTTTCAAAATATTCCATAGCCTGGGTAATATTTTAATACAGTCACTGCTGCTTTTCCTGTTAATAAAAGTATAGCTTCTTTGTGAAAAATGTAACATATGATCCAATATAAATAGAAAATCACCTGAAAGATCCCCAGTGCAGTCTCATTCAAATGTGATGGGAACATATTTAGTGAGTTGTCAGCATTTTCAAATGACATTTAAGTTTTCATGTGACAAACTTAGAAAACTACTGAGTCCATAGGACAGAATTTGATAACCATTGGCTTGTCCTTTTGCTTGCAGCTTCAAAAAAAATCCTCAGTCTTAGCATGGATTTCACAAAAGCTTTGTTGTTGGGCTTTGTTGGGTTGTTTGTTTGTTTGTTTAATAAGATATTTAATAAGATGCACCTCTTTTTCCAAATAAATTAGAACCAATTAACACAAATGCCAATACTGTTTCAGGAATTGTCCTAGTTTCTTAGGCGTTTGAATTTATCACAGCAATTTAGATTAATTCAATCTGGTTGTTTACAGACCAACTACAATCCTGCAAAAATTCCTGCATTATTTTTGCTTTCTCTTTCCATCTGCAGAAAATAAACCTTGTGCTTAACAATTGAGTTTATTTTTTATTGCTGTGCCCAAGGCAAAATCTCAGATTGGGGTTTGCAATCTCAGAAGACAGACAGATTTAATATATTTGTCACTACCTTGACAGGGGGAAAAATTGCTTAAATTCAGGTGTGAGAGATGAACCTTTGTGTAACAGATGTAATCCTCACAATGAAATGTTTTTCAGGCACTCAGTAGTCCATGTTCTGATTAGAAGACATGAGCCTTTGTTCTAATTGGCTAACTGTAGTCACTACTTTTATTCAGATACTTCAATTTTCCTTACATTACCCAGCCCAAACTTCTGTGGATATTGTACCCTATTTACTGACTTCATGTATTTCTAAATAATTACAGTATTTTTCTCAAACATAAAAACGTACTTTAAAAGACTGGAAATGGAAAGGATAACATTCTTAACCACAGTAAATAGCAGTAATAAAATTATAGCTGTAGGCTGATAAAAATGGAGTCTTTTTGAAGATCAAGCATAGTGTCATGTTCGTCAGTATCAGGTGAGGTGTCCAGGGCTTCAATTTAGAAATACATCTGTAATTGTCTTTTGTCTTTACTTTCTAATTCATATTTAGGGGCTTTAAAGATCTGTTGTAACAGGACTCTTGTTACATTTAATAAGTGCCATGTTGATTGGCGTACTCTAAGTAGGCTTTTCAGTTTGCCTGTGGGGAAATTTAATATAAAAACATTCAACATTCTTTTATTAGTGTTTTTTACTATTCCCAGTCCCATCAGACCTTTGGTGCAAGCAGTGTATTATTGAAAAGCTTATCTGTAAGAAGTGAGCCAAGGGGAAATTCAGCCTTTATTAATATTGACATCATGTTCCTGCACAATGGTTGTCTAAAGAAACTTTTCAATTGGATTTCAACTGCTTTGATGCTGTATAAATGGAAACAACTGAATGCATGATTTAACAGAGAACAGTGAAAAACGTTGCAGCCTCTATGCTCTAACATAAAGCATGTGTTCAAAGATACTACGTGGCTGTATTCTGCAATGTTTTCAGTCAACTTTCAGTTAGGAAACCAGAAAAAAGAACTCCTTTGCTTCAAGACAGACTCCATCTAAAATGAACTTTTTTTTTGCATTTTTAACAATTAAGTCTTATGATTTTAAGTCTTGGACCTTAGTCAAAGGATTCTAGTCCTGTTGCTTTTAAAAAACATTGTGCAAATTTGGCCTAATTGTTTAATGGACCAGATGTCCTGGCAAGGCAAAAATTGCATAGGATTTGGAGTTGGCAAGCCTCATTTTCTAGACTAGCTTCAATCAAAAATCCCTGAAAATGACAAATTTCCTGATAACATGTCTTTAAGACATCTAGCTATATATACTTTCTGTAATATTTTCATAAAACAAAGATATATATGCAATTACAAATTACAGGTAGAATACATACTGCTTGCACTTGATTTTAGCAGTGTTTTAGTTTGAAAAGAGCAATGGAGAGGTAGAAGTTTTGATAGCACCTGAGCAGGATAAGGGAAATCTATTCCAGTTATTTTCTCATGTAGAGGAAGAAAGGATGGAAGAGTTAAAGCTGAATTCTTACACTGGCACAATGCATGGGCACTGTGACCTACAACCCTCCTGCTGAAGGTAAGTCACTGTTCAATAATGAATTTAAGGTTTTCTGGGCCAGAGATAGAGGATGTAATGAAGTCTGAGATCTATAGACAGCTCACTAAAGGACTCATTCAGAAGTGCTTGGCCTCCCCAAATCTGTAGCTATGTCTCTATTTCAATTCATTATTATCTAATACATACTGTCCTTAGTAGTTATTCTTTTTCATTTCAGGCTTGGGCCATTTTAGGTTCTTGTCCTGGCTTCTACTGCAATAGAGTTAATTTTCTTCATAGTAGGGGGTACAGTGCTCTGCTTTGGATTTGGTATGAGAATACCAATTATGAGAAACTAATGCTTTAGTAGTTGCTAAGTCATGTTTATGAGATGAGAGTCATGTTTAGTAAGACAAGATCTTTTCTCTCATCCCAGCCCACCAGAGAGGAGGCTGGGGGTGCACAAGAAGTTGACAGGGATACAATCAGGACAGCTGACCCCAACTGACTTAAGGGATATCCCACACCATATGGTGTTGTGCTCAACGTACAAAGCTGGGGGAAGCAGGAGGAAATAGGGAATGTTCGGAGTGATGATGTTTGTCTTCCCATGTCACCATTAGGTCTGATAGAGCCCTGCTTTCCTGGAGAAGGCTGAATATACCTGCCTGCTGATGGCTAATGATCTTCTTGCTCTGCTTTGCTTGCATGCATGGCTTTTGCTTTACCTATTAAACTGTCTTTATCTCAACCCATTGTTGCATTCTTTCTCTTTCAGTTCTCTCCACTGTGCTGCCAGAGGAGAGTGAGTGAGTGACTGTGTGGGACTGAGTTGCTGGCCAGGGTTAAACCATGACATTTGAAGTGTTTCTGGTTTTATCTTTCTTTCTGTTAATAAGAATGATGGTGCTTGAAAAATCTGTCTTCCAAATAAGAGTTTTCATTGTGCTCCAAAAGGACATTTTGAGGTTTACACTGGTACCTCCTGGAAACCATATACATTGTAGCAGAGTAATCATAAATGCTTTATCTCAAATGTTTCTTAAGCTTTCCCTGTGTAAAGTGTGTAGTCACTAAGGACTTCAGCTATGCATCAGAGGTGAAGATCAGGTAGATGGTGGTGTTAAGTGTTGCAGATTTAGGTGAAGTAGGTTTTGATGGTGAGACCACATTATAAAATGTTTCCAACACAGCAAAAACAGGCCCATGAGGAAGGGCTGTTATTAGGTACTGAATATATTAAAGATTATTCTGTATGATTCACAGAGCTGAGTTTAGATGCTGTTTAGTTCCCTCCTACTTATTTCTACTGCTTTTTCATTGCAATAGCTTTTTTAGTTGTCTCATAAGATGGCCTCTGAGGTGTGGCTGTCTCAGAACAGTCACATGCTTTGTGAAAAAATGAAGTACTCCATGTTCTGAATTTCAAAATATTTAAGAGATTAAGTCATTGGGCCTAGGGGAAGTGGAGACGACTCAACACGATAAGCAATCTTTTCCTGACTTTAAACTTTTTTCTTTTAATAGACTCACAAGTCTCTGAGTCAGTGTAATTTAAAGTAATGAAGAGTCCAAGAGGACAGTAACAAAATGAGCAGGGCATCAGGAAATAGCAATAAAAATCATTAAGTCAGTTTAGTCTCATGAAGACACAAGGCCATGATGACAACTGTAATTTATGCAACCTGTACAATATGCCAGATACAGGACATGTGATGGGGCAAGTTCAAAGGAAAAATATGAAGGACGTAGATGCAGTTCTGATGTTAGTTTTACTTCCCAGAAGTATTACAGTTCTCCAGAAGTATTACATAAATTTATGTCAGTTAAGATATCAGCTGAGGTACTTGAAGGAGCTCCTAGCCTACAAGACAGAAAAAAAAGAGATATTTAAAAATCAAAGGAAAGATTGATTTTTTTTGTCCTTTTTTAGCCTTAATTTTGTTTTAACCTAGGTAATAAGAATGAAAGACAAATAGTCATCTTCAATCCAGAACATCTTATGAAAGATTGAGAATATCTGAATGCTACTCTAGCTTGGAGGTCTGTGAGAGGTTTTTTTTGCTATACTTGAGCAACAGTATCTTAGGGCCTATGCAATTAAACTTTTCATAGCCTTGGTTTCTTGATCTGAAAAAATTAGATGCCACTTGTGAGAGGAGGTGTAGGCGTTCATATCTTATTGGATCTTATTTCAGACTTCTTAAGGTAACCATCTAAAATAATTTGAATGAATCATGGGGTTTTTGCAACTATCTCTTTCCATTGTTTATACAGGGAGCCTAGGAAACTGGCTTAGGCTACATGACTACATTTAGACAGTGCAAGAGATTTGTCAGGATAGATGCTTAGTTTTAGATGGCCAAAGGTATATGAGAGGAATATGTGCCTATATGTTCCTTTAGTCAGCAAGCTGGTGGGGCAGTAATCTCTTTAGCTGGAAAATAGAGACATGTTACTTTCAAATGCAGAAGCTTATTGACACAAATCTCTAAGCAGAGGAAGATACTGTAAACAGTAACTATGGAGACATGCAGCTGATATAACACTCTGTAATATCTAGCAGTTGTAGAAATACATTTATTTGTTGGACATCAATAAATACAAATGGAACTGGGGAGAGAAGAAAATTATGCAAATAGCCCCCATAGGCAGCAACTGTACCTAATGTGAAACTTGGCAGGTGCCATTATCAAACAGATTGTTTCTAAAGCCAAAGAACACTTTAAATTAGGTACTATTTTGTTTAGTCTCCTAAGTCATTCCTCCCCTTTTCAGAGGTCATTTAATGTAAAAGCTTAAGATACAATAGAGTATCTTGTGTTTTTTTTAAGTATTGTCTCAGAGTCTCCAATACCTTCCCGGAGGGCAGAGTTCCAACAGCTCGGCTACCTGGTCTTACTGACTCACATACTATCCCAGTGCACTGTTTTTGACACTAACACACTGTAACAGGAGTGATAAAGGGACCCTATTCTGACAGATGAAGCTTGAATCTGTTTTACAGGAGTCAGCTCAGGTTGTCACAGTTGTGCTGAACCTGAGTTAAAGGGAGTAATAAAGCAGAGTCTGCTGCTAAGTACAAGTCAGCCTGGGAATGACCCAAGGACCAGGTTGAAGGGACCCGCTGTGGTAAAGTTGCTGAAGGCTGGCTCCACCCTAGACACACTTTTTTTGGAAAGGACAAGATGAAGCCCTGTGAAAAAATACTGGGAATAAGCTAGCAATTAAGCAATGTGAATAAACAGGAACCAGTGCTTCTGCACTCCTTCCAGTCTTCTTTTATCAGTGTAGACTTACCAAGTTGGATCTCGCCAACCTTAATAAACTAGTAGCAGTTCATCACTCTCCTTTCTGCCTCTAATTTTGGGAATACTGTGCTGAAACATCCATTCTGGCTAGCACAGGACCAGCTTAAATTACAGGAGTTTGTTTCATTTTTCTGTCATAAGAAGGATACTGGACTCTTCTTGGATCTAAGCTGGCTTAGGCAGCAGCATAATCATATTTGCATTTTCCCCTGAGCTAATAAATCCAGCCAGATCCATGCTGTCTCTGAGCAGAGTCAGCCAGAGTTGTGGCAGTTCACAGCATGGCTAGTCCATAAAGCAGATACCTGAAAAATGGCTCTGACTGTAAGAAAAAATGTTTGTGCCTTCTGGCCTTACATTGCATGATTACTTTACAGGCTGCAATTTTTGCTTGCAAAGAACAAAACAAAAGTGCCCCACCCTGAGAACACTTGGTTTCTGAGAATAAACATAATTTCTGCTGTGTATTATGGACAACAGTAAATTAAAAATAGAACATTAGTATCTCACAGGAGAATTCTGGCTTTTACAGTAGGAATTATGATTATATACACTCTAGGTATTTAAAAACATAGTTCATATAATGTGAAAGAAAAAAAAAATCTATCCTTGATAGAGTAGGCTGCATACTACATTAAGGAGCTGTATGATTTAAGTCTTGAGTTTTTGATAATCTCCAGATAAACTTATTTTATAAAGTGGCAGAGTGCATTGCCAAATCCTCACAATACAGTTATTATATAAATAGTAGCTATGAGAAATCAGTCAAGTTTCTAAAGTGACACAGATTCAGCAGGCTTATGGTCCACAGATTTTAAATTAAGGCAATTCAAATTCTGCCCTTTGTGCTAGCTCCACAAAAGGATGACAGGGATTTTTACTTGTCTTGGGACTTTCTCCAGCTTTGCCTTGTGTCCAGTCACAAAAAAACCTTTTCAGGTAAAGTCTACCTTTGGCGGATCTGAATTGATGGAGGGATGTTGGCATATGCAGGAATAAGCAAGGAAAAGAGCAAGGGCAGCTGAAGGGCAGCAACAAGTTGACAGCAGCAACTGGCAGCAACTGGTTGACAGAGATGAAAAAGGAAAAGTGCCTGAAATTGCCTCCAGATTTCAGTGCAAACCTTGACAGTGCACAAGTAAGCCTTCTTCCACTGGCTGGCTCTGGCTGCAATGTTAAGAGGTGAGTAGGTGTCAGTGTATTCTGCTCAGAGAGGGCGGACATGCCTCAGCGAAAAGGCTGTAATAATGCCTCACTGTGTTTTCTGTTGTGTGGTACTTCTTTCAGAAAGGTACCTCAGACCTGCTCTTCTGTCTATTGCTTTAAAAATGTCAGCAGGTCCCTGAAATTCCTTGTTTTCCACTGATTGTGTTTAAACCTATCTGACTTCAGGGAAAAAGATCAAGCTCTGCTGGAGACCAAAAATTACAGAATTCTTTAAAAAAAAAAGCAATTAATGTGAATCCTGTCATAAGATGAGAGAGGTGGAAAAAGGGAAAAAATTAAAAAACCATAAAAGAAGAAAACTACAAATAAAGACAAGTAAAGTATAGCTACTTATTTAGCAAAGCATTGGTTTTGCCCTGTCTCCCCTACTGTGAAATAAAAATAGTTAGTTTAATTAACATGGATAAAAAAGTGAAAAGAGAGAGGTAAAAATTTTGCAGGTACATATTCAAGCTGTAGATTCCTGTACTGAAAAAAGGAAAATAAAAACTCCTTTGCAGAAGGAAATTTTTCCAGCCTTGAAAGGCTTTTGCACAGCAAAATCAAAATCACACATTAATACCACATACGCACTCACAAAAACATTGAAGCTCACGGCATTTCTTATGATTAATAAATACTGAAATATACAAAGTACAGAGTGCACTGTGTCTCTTACAATAGAAATTACAGTTTCATAAAAAGAAAAATTTTAATGACAATCTTGAAACTTTACAACTTTACAGTGCTACTTTCTCCAGGAATTTAAACTATCATGTTTTCTCAACACTAAACTCAAAAAAATCCCCTTGAAATTCAGTCTTGTGAATGATAAAAACATAAAATTGATATGGCGCACACAGAAAGCTACTAATGAGGGTGTGAAAGTTTCCAGCAAATTATCTTAAAGGTATTTTATTATACACGGAAGCATTTTGGTAACATGTAATGATATCTTGGAAGAGCAGTTTTTTAGATTCCTGAAAACAAAACAGCAGCTGAAAAACTAGAAAGCCTAAGAAGTATTACAGTTCATCATAAAGCAGACTTGGATAAAATAGGTTAGCTCATAAATCAGAGTTATAGAATTGACTGCAGGATAACTAAAACAGCGGAAGCAGTACTATTTGCAAAGGAACTACAACTCCAAACAAGGCATCTAACCAATAGAAAACAAACACATTAAAAGAAAGGAAATTAGTGAAGTCATTACACAAACCCAGCTGGGAACCCAGCTGTTTAAAGATGAAGCAAGCACTCTAATTCTTGATCTTTGGGAGTGTCTAATTAGAAAACAAACTCAGAAGTTTTTCTCCAAGACAGTATTAAAATAAAAATAAAAAGAAAGTTTCCTTTCAGAATCAGGTTCGTCTGCTGTGACAGTGAAGGATTTTGGAATTACCCAATGTATAATCCCATGACGTACTTATGAGCAGCTTTTGTTTTGCAACTTACCTGTTGTTGCGCTTTTACTCCACTGTTTAAAACAGCAAATAGATAATTTGGAAGCTTGTGGTGTTAATCACCCTGCTTGAACAAACCAGTCAGGGAAGTACTGCACTGTTGAGGACAAATTGTACTTCAGACCATAGGTCATGCACCTCCGTCCAGGGCCACCTTACCCGCAGGAGATGCAGCAAAGCATGTTTGTTTTATTATAGAATTGCAATCCCAACTTTGCACTTCTTCATTTTCATGGGTCTACTGTTTCGATATTGATAGCTTTAGCACACAAAATAATGAGAAGTTTATTGCAAGCATAGGGATCAGATTGGCAGAAACAGGCAGGAGAGGATAAAGGAGACTGGATTTGAAATAATACAGATAAGGATACACTAACTGTGGGATAAGTGTAGCATTACTTCTGACTGTATGCATCTAGCAGCTTTAAGATTTCCAAGAAGACAAATGTGAAGATAAAGTGATTTTCTGAAAGAGATGACCTATGTAATCACTCTTCTGTTTTGTGATAATTGCCATTAGACTCAGTGCGAAAGCTGAAAGAATTTGAGACCATTTCCCCAGCTGATTTAAAAACATTCCTAGGATTGTCCTTACAATTCTCTGAAGCAGAATTTGCTTTAACTTTCTTTTTTCCAAAATGTTGTATCACTGCTTATGCTCCTTACAACTTCAAAATCTCTATACTCTTATTATTACTCTTACCTACTGTTATTACCTTATCTAATATACAGGCATAATTTATGTCAATATAATGGTTGTGTTTAAACTGCAGTAGTAAAACAATTTCCCCAGTATGATTTAGTTCTAGGGTGCCATCCACTGAAATGCAAATACTATCCAGAATCCAGTAGCATACAAGGTGAGGTTTAAATTTTCTGAGGATTTAGTGCAAGGAAAGGATCTTGATGCATCAAGAATGGTATAAAAAATTACATGAGGCATGACTGTGCAGTGAAATTGTTTTAATGTGCACTGACTTTTTAAGAATGCTGTGTGTATGCTGAATATTAAGCCCATATTTGAAGATATTGGTGTTAATCTTTCAAAGATTACCTCTTTTTACATTTTATTAATAAAACTTTAAATTGCTATAATAAAAGAAGCATGCTGGTTCACTTTTACAAAAATGTATTATCCATCACTAACCAGTTACTCTGCAGGCTAAATTAATTGAAGCTATTTTATGAAAAATACCTTACCAATATGTAATATTTTCATCCCTCCATTGGTTCAGCCATTCATTAAATTAAAATCTATCTTCCTTCTAATTTTTCAGCCTACCCTCTCACCTGGACTGCATCCACATGACAAAGATTTAAGTTTGGAGAAAGTCTTCTAGGATCAAAAGAGGTGAGAGCCTCCTACTTTCCTTTTCCATTGCATCTGTAATGCTCAAGCTGTTAAGTTCGCTTTTTCTGTTCCCCTTACTGATGCCTGGTCATTTTCCCTGTCAGAAGACATGATATACAAATAACCTTCCTATCAGTTAGACAGATGCCTGTAATTGCCTAGTGGCCATTTTCCAAATTTCAAGATGGAAAATTATGAACAAGAAAGAAATTTTGGAAGAACTCAGGCAAAATCTCTCCTGAGATAGCCCATCACAGAACAGTCTGCCTGAAGGTCCTCCAGAAGCAGCTCAGTCAAGGAAGGTCTCACACTGAGTCTTACCTTTTCAAATCTCTCCTGAACAATCCTGTTGAATGCACTGATTTAGAAATATTGAGATTACGATGTAGAGGATTGCTACTTGGGGATTTTAAAAAGTGTTGGTCATTAACTAACATTAATTAACATCACTTACAATAAGCAGTGAACTTGGTGGGCAGCTGATGGGAGACCTATCTTGACATTATTCTAGCAAAGAGGTATGTTTCTGTTTTGAATCTATTCATTGACCCTCTTCTTTGAAAGAACTCCATGCTCAATAGAAAAAACAATTTGGAATTTAAAACCACATATAAATATTTAGTATGTACACAGACAATGAGTGCTCAAGTATTTGATATTTTATTTGGATGAGGATCAGCTCTTCTTGTAAGCTTTCAAAAAACTATTTAAAAAAACTGATTCCGCCAGGTGCAAAATAAAATATGTCATCTCAAAATATTTTGTAAACTTAAATGGGTTGTTAAAAATTAAATTTCTTAGCAATTGTGTAGTTCAAGGGACACAGTGCAGTTGGAATTTGGACAGGGTGCATGGGGTTTGTGTACAATTCTGCACAAACAAGCAATCTTGTGACTGAATATGATTCTTAGATTACACCTTCAACTTGCTATTCCATCTTTCCCTACACCTTTACAATTTTTGGTTTTAAATACCTCAATATTTCTGGGGTTTTTTTTGCTTCTACCTGTTCCAACTTGCCTTGCATTTGTTCGTCATGTCTTATAAAGAATGAAATCTCTCCAGGGCAGGGAACTTGTCTTATTTATTTTTATAGAATTCAGAACAAATATATGGTATTATGTAAATGATTTTAATTTAAAAATAATAATAGTTTCCTATCAAGTCTCATTTTGAGCTCAATTTTTCTCTAGTATTCTTCTTATGTTGTTGCCAAGTTAAGTATTTTTCTCATGCATATTTAAATACTTAGCTTTCCTTATTGAGAGCCCAAATTAATTTACTTTACTCAAACAGCTGGCTTTCCTATGAGGTGTGCCAATTTCAGGGGGTGAATTCATAGACCCACTGGAGGTAATAAGAATTTTACCATTTACTTCACCAGGGACAAGATTTCAACTAAACCTCAGCTGGCAGTGATCCTTGTGCCATGAACTACTATTAAACAGACTGCAAGGTAAACTCTGATTCCAGCTACCACTGAATGGAGAAGAATCTAAAATTCTTTCCTCTTTCATTAATTTCATTGCTTAAAACACTTTCTGAGTGATACATAGTATCACTTTCTTTGACTTTTGTTTTCCTTTATGGTATTCTCCTTTGACTTCAGTTGTGCTCACTCTTTAGCAAGAGGGTTGTTTTTGCATGATGTTCACCCTTCAGAAAATGAACATCTGCTGATGCTCTGAGCTCCACTTTTCTTATGCTTTCTTTACTCTCTGTTTTCTTTAGGTTGTGTTCCCCCTCCCAGCCCTTTTAGTGAGCTCAGTCTTTCCCAGAATTTTTCTTTTTTTTGTTCTAGCTCTTCCATGTCTACTCCCGTAGCCCCACATTGTCTAATAATAGCATTATCTTTATGTTAAGTAGTGAAAAGCAAAATCTCATCCCTGAAGAAGCTAAATATTATTATTATTACCCTTACTTTCCAAACAGGAAAGCAAAACAGAAAGGCAGTGAATAGACAAAACAAGAGAAGGAATCAGTGTTTAGATCTGGGATTAGCACACAGAAGGAAATCTGCAATTTATCCCATGGTTGAGATTTTCTTCCAGTATTGCAATATTTTTCTTGTGGCTTGGGATTTTATTGCCTGCTAAACTGAAGCAGGCAACAGCCACACTGTCATTTTGCAGCAGCTTGGTCTGCTTCCACTGTTTGCAGCTCACAGAAGAGCCCCTATGAAATCAGGGATTAAATATAAATTACACTGAATAGGCTGAGATTAGTTTTGGGAGACACAGCATCCAGAAACTCAAGAGGGCCCAAGCTTAGCAGACGTATGAGGGTGTCTTTGATATACAGACCTAGCACTCAATGTGACCTGGAAATCTCTGCACAGACTATATTTTATCTTTCTTAGAGAAAAAAAAAAAACCAACTCAAACCCCAAGCAAAACTAAATAGCAAAAATTAAGCCATTCTATTTCTACTGGTAATGGATTTTATTTATATTAGCAATTTAAATTATATTAGTATAGAATGCTTCAGAAGGAAAAAGAGAGGTGAATTTTAATATAACTAAAGAATAAGCAGTGGATATGTTTGTTTCTTTTAAACATTATACACAGCTGTTGTAAAGCTGGCAAAGATGCATGCCAGAGAGCTGCGTATCTGATACTACAAACTGTTTGTTTCACACTTTATTCAGTAACAGCTGGTAAAATGGTATTTAAGAAGAGTTTTGATTTAATCTAATGAGAAACTATGCTGTAATGTACTGTACTGCCTGTGGAAAATAATAGGACAAACATTGATTTTTATGTTGCTATAATAGTTTCATTTTCAATAAATAGGAATTTATATGCATAGTTATTTGCTATCATTCCTCTCTCCATATACAGGCTACCAAACCAGTCTTGAAATGAAGTTTAGCCACTCAAGAACTGCCAGAATACAAAAAGATCTCCCTTAAGATTTGTTTTATATTCCACTGACATAAGACTAAGCTGGTGTCAAAGGGAACCAGACAGTGGGATCTAGAGAGAGGGTGAAAGAAATTAGGGCACACCAGTACCAACACGAAAGGAGCATAAACAGAAAAAAGGGCATGGAAGAAAGTGTTAACTCCAGTTTCATATATATACCAAGTATTTGAATTATTAAATGTCTTATTTATGTATTCTAAGAATGACATAGTTCTTAAATACACTAAGACAAGACAGCAGATAAAATATAGCATTCACAAGAGCTCTGACTCAAAGCAGCCCTTCCGTTAATATGAATACTATTAGAATTTTGCTTGCTTTACATCCGTGTAAATCAAGGTTAGAATCAGGTCTAAAAGTATGTGTTTACTGTGAAATGAAGCAAGAAATGAGCTGGACACCCAATAGTTCACGCTTACCTTACCATTTTGCACTACAACTACCTCTATCAAAGGCAGGGCACACATCTGAAAATAATCACTCGGTGGACCTTACCTCAATGTCCAAACCACATAAGATCTCTTCTCCCTCAACAGCCTTCTACTTTGTTTCAAGAGACTTTTCATTCCTGGGCACCCTCACTATCTTCAGCCACACAATTCCCCTCAGCTTTATATTATATCTCTTTAATCTTGTAGATGGAAACACAAGTCCTCACATTGATTCAGACCCTTAGAACTGAAAATACACACACATAAAAATTAAAACGCAGTATAAGACCCAGGGAGGGAAGGGAGACCTTCTAGGAAAGAAATGTGGCCACGCAACTGGGAACCATCAGAGAAACTGGCCCAAAACAATGTGGTGATGAATCCGTATGTTCCTCTTGGGCTGGTTGTCTAGGGCCACCCTGTAGATCTAAATGGAAGTGCAACTGCCAATGAAGCAATCATTTGCATGAGAATATGAGGGTCTTACATGATTCTTCTGAGAGTGATTTAAATCTGTCCATATTCCAGAATTTCTTGGAAGTTATTTTGCAGAGGTTGGCTTAGTAATGCACACCATCAGCTGTTTCTAAACAGTTTTACGTATTTCCAAGCAGGCTTTTTCTCCACATATTAAGAATGAGCCTTGTCAAGTAGTCATCCTTCGGATGATTACAACTTCAATTTAAGTTTATTGGGACTTTTGAGTATGACTCTAATACAGGATGAAAAGCACTGGTGACATCTGATACCTATTAATTTGGGAATTCACAATTTAATACCTTCAGTGTTATGAGTGTCTTAGTTATTTGCGAATACATTTCAAAGTGTGTTTACTTGTGCTTATAATGACATTATGCTGAGAATATTTCCCCCTCAAAGGAATTTATCATATTTTGTTTGCTATTACTAACATGTTTTTTGAGCTGTTAGTCTGAAACAAATATTTAGACAAGTGAAGGAAGTAGTATTATTATTTCTCCCACTGCACATTAGTAAAATGTAAAGTACCGTGCACCTAGATTGTTATCTGTTTCTGATGAAGCTTGTGATTATATTTTCTGGGTTTAGTTTGAAAGCTAAGACATCTGTTTATCTGGTGCATACAGAATAACTCTCATGTCTCTTCATCTCTTAAATTTTCAAAGGCTTTCATTCTGTTTTAAATCCTTTGAAGAAGCAGTAATCAAAGACAAAAATTATCAGAGGTACATTTTTGTTTTCCAAACAATGAAAATAACAACGCTCATCATACTCCGATTTCAGGCACTTGCAATGAAACTTCAAACCTGGAGATTTGCCACAGAAATCAAAAGTAATATGGGAAGCAGCAAACTCCAAAGTGCTGGCTGGATTACAGTTAATATGGGTATACCCCCCCTAGACTTCAATTCATCATATAAATTTAAACCAGGCATTTAAATAATAAAGACCAATAAGGCAATGCAAAGACATCAAAAAACATATCCCATCACAGCATGACAATGCATCAAAGTTTTTTTCCTCTCCTTTTTTTAAAATTCAGATAAAGAAACCAGGGACAATAACGGTGGAATGCCTTTGTAGCACAAAAGCATTCTGAAAACAGAACATTGAGCAAACAATATTTTGCCATTCAAAACTGATTTTCAATTTCAAAACTCAGATTGAAGCAATATTTTGCAAGGAGGAATCAACATATTCCTGTAAAGAAATTGGCATTGCAGTTGAACTGTTTTAAGTAAGATTTTTTTTGCCAAATCTATTCAAATTACGGTTTTGCTTAGAACTTGAGGAGAAAACTGAGGTCTTTCTTGAAAATCTGAAAAAAATTTCTATGTATTTTTCATTAATTGATTACTTCTACATACAACTTCACTATGATCATGCCATTTGAAATAATCTTTGGGCAGAAGAATTAGTAGATTTAGTCAAGTTAAGAAGAGCAGGAATGTAGGAAATGGTAGGTATTATTCAAAAACTCTAATTAATTTGTGGCAGATTTGAATGCCATGGGTAAAGGCCACACAAATTTGAAGTCAAACATAATCTTTAAAGATTTGTCTATTATCTTTTGTTTTATTAGAGATTAGCATGATGAGGATGATAGTTAAGAACAAATTCCGTAGTCAGCAATAGGATTCCTGCTGCCTATATTTAGATACCTGTGCTGTAATTTCCTGCTTTTTTTAGTCATCCTTTACAGTCAATGCAAAGAAACACATTTTGCTAGTCTGCTGCTCAACTGACCTATTGTAGACTTCTGCTTCAAAATGAAGTGAATTGCAGCCCAGAAGTGTCTAATATCAGAAGCTTGAATGACCAATTCACTGATAGCTCACATTTACATTACATATATATATATCTCCATATTTGGTCAAAAGGATTTCATGCTAGGTATGTGCATATGAGCTTTAGGGAAGGGAGGGAAGGAAGGAAAGAGGGAGGGAGGGAGGGAGGGAGGGAGGGAGGGAGGGAGGG
>VZUI01001160.1:0-27142 GCA_013401135.1 Cettia cetti
GAGCCCAAGCGAGCCGGGCCGGGAGCAGCCGGGCCGGGGGCGGCCGCGCCGGGCCGTCGGGGAACCGCCCGGGAGCCGCCGGAGGATGTAGGAGGCGGGAGCGGGGTAAGAGCGGCTCGGGGGCGGCCCCGGGGCCGGGGGTACCGCGGTGCCCAGCGCAGGGTGGGGGCCGGTCCCCGAGGCCCGCGGTGCCCGGCGTGGCGCGGGGGGGATGGCGGAGGAGGGAGCCCGAGGATGGCCGGGGGCGTCTCGCCGGTACCGTGGAGCTCAGCTCCGCCAGGATTCCCCGGTGGCTGAGGGAGAAGGGGCGCCAGCGGCATCCCCATCTCCCGCTACCCGAGCCTCTGGGGAGGGAGGCACAGCCCGCAGCCCCTCCAGCCTCTCCCGGATGGCGACGCCAGCCATCCTGCGTTCTCCCGCTGCGGAGGGCTCGGGGCAGGCCCAGGACCCCTCCCCAGCTCGGTGGGCTCCCCCTCCCCATCCTGCCGGGGGGGGGGCGGCGCTGGCTGCCAGGACCATGCCCGGCCGGGCGCCGGGAGCTGGCGCGGGGAGCCGGCTGAGCTGTGCCATCACCGGGCACCCCGGCGCCATGGTCCGACCCAGCCTGGCAGGCAAGCAGAGCTTCTTGGGGGGCCTCTGTCTGGGTGCTGCCACCTTCCTTCCCCCAGACTGTTGGGTTTTCTTGGAGCAGTCGGTCGGGTCCCTCCGTGCTGTGCCAAACCTGCAGAGCAAGTTGGCGCTGGGACCGCTGGTCTCTCTCCATCCTGTGACATCCAGCCCCGCGTGTCACCTCCCCCACGGGGTCCAGGGCTGCCGATCCCTGCCTGTCCCCTGCCCAGGAACGGGGGACAGAGCCCAGCTGGCGGGTGTTGGTTATCCCTGTGGGAATCCAGGCTGGGAGCAGGCAGCCTTCCTTGGTGGGAATTGGTGATCCGGAGCAGGATCCACTCAGCAGTGCAGATTCTCCTTTAGGAAATGGATGCAATTTTTGGTCTTTCTCATCCCCGTGCTCCCACTCTCCCCCCGAATGCATCCATGGCTCCCAGCCCTTGAGGACTCTGTCTGTGCGGGGATGGAGCATTGGGAAGGCCACTGGGAGGTGGGCACGGCTGGCAGGAGCATGTCAGCCCTTTCAGGCATTATTACAGTGCCCAGCAGGGCTGGGAATGCAAAAATAGCCATCAAAGTGACCGTGGAACACCCGAGCCTGGAGGGGCCCCTTTTGGCTGTGGGGGCGGTGGGAGCACTGACGTGGGAGGTGTTGGCGTGGCTCAAGTTTGGGGCTGCCCTGGGTGTTGTTACCCCACCGAGGCAGGGACCAGCTCCAGGCACCCCTGCTCCAGGGAACGGGGTGACAAAACTGTGCTGTCCCCTCTCCAAGCCTGGGTGGGATGGTGCTGAGCTTGGTGCCCAAATCTCCCTCCTGAGTGCCAAGGCTTGTGCCACGTGGGCTTGGAGGAGCAGTCCCCAGCCCCCTCAGTCCTGCTGGGCCTGGCTCCCAGCAGCTTGGGCAAGGCACAGGAGTGGAGGGGGTTGTGCAGCCCAGGCTGGGGGTGCTTGGGGGGGCCCTTCCTTCAGCCTCCCCATCAGCGGCTCAGGGGCAGAGCTGTGCCAGGAGCTGTGGGAAGCAGAGCCTGTGTGGGTGGCTGTGCTGTGCTGCTGTGGGTGTCCCCAGCTCTGCCCACCCTCCAGGGCAGGATCTGGCCCCGTGCTGGGGTCTCACGCCCAGGTGCTGCTGCTGCGGTGGGGGCTGGGGCTCCAGATCCAGGTTTTGCAGACGCTCGCATCTCTCCAACAAGCTGAGCCGAAACCCTGGATCCCACCCAGCCAGAAATTTGGATCTGGAGCCAAAGGTGACTCTTGGCCCTTATTGCCAAGACAGGCAAAGCTAAAATCTGGATCTGAGCAGAAACAGGAGGAGCCTGGATCCAGCGCAGGGGCTGAATGTGTGGCTCGTGCTCCTTCAGGCCATCAAATTGGATTTCCTGAAATAGCCTGTTGAAGACCAGAGCCCAGCAAGGACCGAATGACAGGTCACCAGGGGTGTGGAAGCCCCATCACGATCCTGGCTGCCTGCTTCAAGAGGTTGGCAGCCAGCAATGATAGTAATACACGATGCCATTGCCGGGAGAGCGCAGCGCTGGAGAGCTAAGAATAGCAGGGAGACGTGCCAGCAGCAGGGGCTCGGGGGCGGGCGGGGGCTGGGGGCTGCGGCTGGACCTGTCCCGGGCACAGCCCGGCCACGGGGTGGCAGCTCCTCACGGCTGAGGATGTCACCTGATGCAGGTGGCCCAGGGCATGGCAGGTGCTGCGGAGGGTAAGGGGAGGGGGGTGTGGAGAGCGGGGCCTGGTGCTGCAGACCCCGTGGAGTGCCCCTTTCAGCCTGGCCTCTGGGCTTTGTCAGAGCAGGATTTGCACCTTGTTCTTGGGGATGGCAAAGTGGCCTTCAGATCGTGGCCATCTCCATGGTCCCTCCACGAGCAGCAGCACAAGGGGTCCACCTGGAAAGCCACGGACAGGGCAGACAGCTCAGCACTCCACACTCACCTCCTCCTAACCAGGCAGGACTGAGCCCCTTCTGCTCATCCTGCCCTGCTTAGCAGCTCATTCCCAGGGCTGTAGAGAGTCACTGGCAGGAGGACAGAGAGGGCCTGGCCACTGTGGGTCCACAAGCTGAGCTGTGGGGAGGCCGGGCTGCTCTCTGTCAGTGCTGCAGCACGTGGCAGTGGAGCAAGTGCCCATCAGATTAAGGAGAATTAATTTGTACCTTCCCCATTTCTGCAGGGCCAGGGGTGCTGCAGGGGTCCCCCTCCCACAAGCAGCTGTGATCCTGCAGCGCCTGTGTCAGTGCCTCTGCAACCTGCCCTCAATCTTAATTAGATTTTCCACGTCGCCCCCCAGCTCACTCCTCCCCAAATGCTGGAGCAGGAAGAAGCCATGACATGGTTTCTAATCAGGTTCTGAATTCACGTTCCTCTTGGCTGTCGTTGGAGGCTCCCCACAGCCTTTGTTTGGTGCTGCCCCAGCAGGGACTGCTCTGTGGCTCCCCTTGAAGTCAGCACCCCTGGAAGTGAGTGGCTGGGCAGCTGGGCAACGCTGTGGAGACACGCTGCTGTTTGGTGACAGTGACCTGAAGAGCACCTTCAGCACCCACCAACCCACCCTGTCAGAGAGGCAGCCTGCCCGCTGCCCCCAGCCCAGCAGGCACTGTGGCTCTGCCTGTTCCTGCCAAGCACCAGGCTCCACTGCTGCTGCCTTCCTGGGCTTCATCCTGCCAGGCTCCCTGGTGCCCGTGCAGCTGGGGTGGGAGCTGGGCACCGTGCCCCTGGTCCCGGTGCGGCTCCACTGCGGCCGGTGCCGTGCCAGCTTTGGCTCTGTCCCCGGCGCCCAGACCTTGTCAGCAGCGAGTTGTGGCTCTGAGCAAAGCCAGGGGATGCAAACAGTTCCCAACGCTGCCATGCCCCAATTAATAGCCTGTGAATCACCATGCCTTGGAAGAGCAGATGTTTGCGGCGTGGCTGCCAGCGCTCAGTGTTTCACCAGGAGCCTGCCTGGCCTGAAGTTGGCAGCTCGGGGCAGTGGGTGGTGATGGGGCCTCGCTGCCTGCCTGGCCCTCTCCTGCAGGAGCACCAGGAGCTGTTTGGGCTGGGAATGAGCTGAAGTTTTTGGTGGGCAGAGACAAGGGGGAGAACAGCCTGTCTGTGGGCATGTGGGGGTGCTGTGTTGGAGTGAGGGGACCACAAAAGCTGAAGGTATCGAGTCCCATTGTGACAGCACCTGCTGATTTCCCTCTTCTGGGGAACCTCTCATCTTCCCAAAGGGGTGCAGGTGCTGTGGTGGCACAGGGGTGCTGGGGCACTTGTTTGGGAATGGAGAAGTGGTTGGTACAGGGGAAACACTGTATGACTTGGAAGTGGCTGTCCCCAGACATGGGGTTGGGGTGATGCACCCCAGGTCGGTGCCATCTGTGCAGCTGAGCTGAGGGATGGCCTCAGGTTCCACGTTTTGTGTCATGACACTCATCTGCCTCAGGCTGCCCTGGGCCCTCCCTGGGTGGAGGCACATTGGGAACAGCCCCATGGTGGGGGAACCACAAGGTGAGTGGGGAGCCGGTGGGGGCGAGGGCTGCACTCAGGTGCCTGTGGGGTGCAGAGGAGTGCGTGGGACGCTGTGAGTGGGAGCAGCCAGGTGCACGTGGCCGTGTAGTCCAGGTGCAGTGATGCAGAGGCACCGAGTGTCCTTCTGTGTGTGCAGGGCTGGGTGTCCGTCCATCCATCGGTGTGCGGGGCCGGCTGTCTGTCCGTGTGCAGGGCTGGGTGTCCGTCCATCCATCGGTGTGAGGGGCCGGGTGTCTGTCTGTGTGCGGGGCCGGCTGTCCGTCCATCCGTCTGTCCGTGTGCAGGGCCGGCTGTCCGTCCATCCGTCTGGCCGTGCGGGGCGGTGCGTGGGCGTGCGGCGCTGCCGGCGTGGGCAGCCCCTTCCCGGGGGTGCGTGTTGGTGCGCGGGGGTGGCCGAGCGCGCCGGGGAGCGCGCGTGGGTGTGTCCCCAGCGCGCGGGGGCGACGGCTCCGCCACCGCCTCTCGCCGGCTGCGAGGTGCCGGTGCCGGTGTCGGCACCCGGAGCGTGGCCGCCGCCGCCGCGCTGCCGTGGGTGGCCGTGACCCCGGGGACGCCTCTCCGGCCTCGCTGCGCGGCCTGGCCGCGGCATGGGCGGCCCGCAGGGAATTTGCAGGATCAGAGGGAATCCAGCCGCCGCGCCGCGGCCATCCTCCGACTCCTGCCGAGCCCAGGCCGGCAACTTCATGGCTTAGCAGCGGCGGCGGGTGAGTGGGGTGGCGGGTGGGAGGGGAGAGGGCCCGGCTGCGTGCAGGGGGGCTCCGTGCCTTGCAGAGCCCCTGTCCTGGGAGAGCCCTGCTTTGTGCCCAGCTGTGCCGGTCCGGCGGGGTCCCCCCGGCCTGGGCAGAGCGGGAGCCCCCCGGCAGCCCTCAGCCCTAACCCTTTCGTGGCCGAGCCCTCCTCCCCGGCAGCCACGTTCTCGCCTCGGTGTGTAGCCTGTGGCTCCCGGCCCGCCCTCGCTCAGACGAGCCTCGGCACAGCCGGGAAGCTCACCCGACCGGGATGCGGAGATCCCAGCCCCGAGGTTCTGCTCCCGTTCCCTGCGGAGCCGGGCTGGGGCTGTGTGTGCCGGGCCGGGAGCGGTGAGCGTTGTGGGGGTGCCCCGGGGCTGGGGGCTGCGTGCACCGGGGAGCGTCTGCCCGGGCTGGGGGCTGTTTGTGAGGCGGGGGGGTCCGGGCTGGGGGCTGTGTGTGAGGCAGGGGGTGCGTGCTGGGGGCTGGGAGCCGTGAGCATTGGGGGAGGGGGTGTGCTGGGTGGGGGCTGTTCATTGGGGTGTGGGGGAGCAGGGCAGGGCTGCAGCTTTGTGTTTGGAGGGACAGGGTCTCCCCTGTGTGTGGGGCCGGGGATGGAGCCGGGGAGCCCCAGCTCTGCCTGCCAGACGGCCCCGCTGCCGGGGAGCAGCACAGCCGGTGCCGACATCTGTGCTTCGAGCCCTGCCTGTCTTCAGCTCGCTCCTTGGCACAGGCACAGTGGCAGTAGGGTCCCTCCGTACCTCTCCGTGGTTTTCCCCTCCACCCTGCCTCTCCGTGACACAAACCTGTACCTCTGCTGTGTTTTCTTGGAGGGGAAACTGAGGCAGGAGGGAGGGAAGCAGCAGAGCCCTCTCCCGATCCCTGTCATCCTGAGCCTTGATCCCACGCCTCACCCTGGCTTGTTTTTTCCTGCCAAGTGATGCCAAGAGCCGGGGGGAAGCGAGGGCGTCCTGGGACAGCTCCCGGCTCTGTCTGCCCGGGGCCCTGGAGCCACCCAGCTGCTCCTGCCGCTGTCTGGCACATCCCTGCCCCGGGGCTGCCACAGGGGCTGCTGGCGGAGCCGCCTGTGCCACGTGCTGTTGGGCCGTGTGGTGACACTGGTGGTAGAGGTGGCCATGGTGGCAGTGGTGACAGTGGCGACAGTGGTGACAGTGGTGACAGTGGTGACGTGGTGGAAGTGGTGGCAGTGGCTGGAGTTTGTCGTGGTGGGAGTTTGCATTGCTGGCCATGGTGGCAGTGGCGGCAGTGGTGGCAGTGGTGGCAGTGGTGGCAGTGGTGGCAGTGGTGACAGTGGTGACATGGTGGCAGTGGTGGCAGTGGCCGGAGTTTATCGTGGTGGGAGTTTGCATTGCTGGCCATGGTGGCAGTGGCGACAGTGGTGGCAGTGGTGACAGCGGTGGCAGTGGTGACAGTGGTGGCAGTGGTGGCAGTGGTGGCAGTGGTGACAGTGGTGGCAGTGGTGGCAGTGGCCGGAGTTTATCGTGGTGGGAGTTTGCATTGCTGGCCATGGTGACAGTGGTGGCCGCGCTGGTGGCGGCGGTGGCGCTGGCCGTGGTGGCGCTGGCTGCGGGCGCTGTCCGCGGTGCTGATCCCCCGGCCCCGGGCCCACGCTGCGAGTGCGAGGCGCAGAATGAACCGGAGTGGCCTCGGGGTCCTCCCGCTTCCCTGGGGCCGTCCCGCCCTGCCCCTGACCTTTGATGTGCGGCAGCTCCAGACGGGGCTGGTGGGACGGGAAACCACCCAGAGCCGTGTGCCCGTCACCCCACGCCCTGCCCGCCGGGCTGGGCACAGCCCTCCCTCCACGGGATCGTCCCGCCGGGCAGGTCGGACAGGGACGGGGTGCTGCGAGTCGGGCTGGAGAGCAGGGCAGGGCACATGGGGACACGGGCCACCAAGGCTCCAGCGCTCCCTGCCGGGTTCGGGACAGCCGGGGAGGGGCTCCCGGGCAGGCACAGGCTGGCCGATGTGAAGTGTCTGGGGCAGCGCTGCTGCTTGGTGACACCGTGCTCACCTCGGGCCCCCACAACCTGTCCCCAAACCGCAGTGCCGGTGTCACTGCTCCCAGAACAAAATGTCAACCCATGCAAATGAGACTGCGGGAGCGGCTGATTGAAGGGCCCTGCCCCGCCCCGGAGTTGCAATCAAATATGCAAATGGCTCCCGAGGAGGCTAGTGAAGGCTATTAATAGCGGGGATGAGGCTGGGAGAAAGCGTGGTGTTCCTGAGGGAATGAGCCTGGGGATGAGCTGGTTCTGCTTGTCCCTCTGCCCAGCGTGTCCCTCTCTGCAATGCCCTGGGCAGGTGACAGGCAGCCCCTGCAGGGAGCCCGTGGGCACCAGGTGTTGCTTTGGCCACCATCAGCCTTTGCAGGGTGGGTGCTGCCCGTGTGCCCACTGCCCAGTGCCCACAGGGAAACCCTGAGGGGAAATCACAGCAGCTGAAAACCCTGGACTGAGCTTTCAGCCCTGAGGAGTCAAACCAGGAGGGACGAGGGGCCTGGGCTCTGCTGGGGGCATTCCTGTGGCTCAGCCTGGGCAGGGAGCTCAGCTGGGGCAGCTGTCACCATGCTGGGGTAGGGAGGGAGGAAGGGGTTCCCTCCCACTCCCACACCCTCTGCCCTGTGCTTCCACACCCCCTTCCCTCTCCTGGTTTCCCTCTGCTGCCATTGAGGCAGAGGATGTTCCTCTCCTGCCAGCTCCAGTGTGAGCACAAGGCACTGGTGGGAGCCACGCTGTCCCCAGTGTCCCCAGTGTCCCCAGTGTCCCCAGTGTCCCCAGCCAGCTCGGGGGGCTCAGTGTGCTTGGCCTCTGCTGCAGCCCCTCCACCCCATCTCCTGGGTTTTGGGATCCAGGAACCATCTGACCTTTTTATAGAAAATTGTGGAAGTCAGGCTGGAGTCAACAGTAAGTAATTATTTAAAATCTGAAACTGGAATAATTAGCCCAATTAACAGTCTCAGGTGACGTCTGAATCCATCTGATAACGGCCCGAGGAAGAGGGAAATTAATTAACCTGTCAGTCTGACATTTGTAGGTCACCACCAGCTCCTCATGACATCAGGGTGTGGTTGGGGGGTCCCATTTCTCTTGGTGCAGGGGGTCTGCACCCTTTTGGGGGGTCTCAGTGCAGGGAGGGGGCTGTGGGTGAGCCCAGGTGCCACCTGTGGGAGAAGGACTGGGGCTGCTGGCTGGGGTGACGGGGCCCTGTGGTTTGAGGCCAGGGTGCTGGCACGGGGACGGGCTGGGTGTCCCCAGCAGTGCCACAGCCGGTCCCTTGGTGAGGCAGCACCTGTGGGCCTTTAAGGTTGCTGTGGAAACGGGGCTGCTCGTACAGGGAGGAGCCTCCTGCTTTCCAGGCAGGGGCCCCCCATCCCTGCAGGAGGGGACCCCCACCCCGGGCACCTGGCACTGCACAGCCCCTGGGTTTGTGGAGGGGCATGGGGAGGGCACAGCTGTGCACCTGCAGGAGGGTGGCCTCGGGCAGCACGGACAGCTCAGCCCAGCTTGCCCTTGGCATGGCCGGAGGTGCCAGGCAGGGCTGTGTGTGCCTGGGCACACCTGGGCACACCTGGGCATGTATGGACACGTGTGCATCCTGACATGCCAGTGCAGCCCAGCGGTGCCCCCGTGCCCCCTGGGGACCTCATCCTCACACCTCAGCTGTCACATGGACCCTGGCACTGGGGCTGTGCTGGCTCCCCCTGGCATGGCACGGGGCCCACGAGTGTGCCCAGGCTGAGCCCCGGCCTCAGCCCGGTGCTGCTCTCAGCTCTTGGAGTTTTAATGAGGGAAATTGTATAAAAAGCTCTGTTTGCCCTAAATGCCCATCCCTGCGTGAAGCTGCTGCGGCACAGCCCGGGCACACCCCGGGAGCCGGGCAGGGGGCTACGGGGCAGGGCACACGCTCCCGGGCTGGGCACGTGGCAGTGGCAGGAGGAGGAGGAGGACGAAGGCGGTTTTAGCACATTTGCAATCATTTCCCTCCTCCCCCCCAAGTTTACAGCTTACCTCAGCGGCTTATCAGCCTCCAATCTCATTAAATCAGGCAAATTGTAGCATCTGATATTTTATGGAGATTAAGATGTGCGCCCAGACTCTATAATTATCGGCAAAGATGTATTTACAATACCTTGTTGCTAGTAAACAAAAAATAACTTCAGATCAAAGCTCTCTTACAAGGGAATAAATCTGCCCATCGAGCCCCGCTGCGGCGCACGGCAGGGAGACACGGGAGCTGCCTGGGGTGGGTGGGCATCACGGGGGGACACCGGGGGGCGTTCAGGGATGTCCCCGCTCCCACGTGGCCGAGTCCCGTGGATGCTGGATGCATCCCCAGGGTCTCCCTTGCTGCATCTCCCACCAGAGCCTGGTTGTGCCCACCCCTCCGGCCACGGCTCCAGCGGGGATTTCCACCCCGGGGGCGCCCCTGCTGAGGCAAGTCCGGGATTTATCGGCACATGTGCGTTGCCCCTGGATTCCTCCCGGCGGTGGGAGCGCTGCGGATTACCGATGTGGTGACGCTGGTTTATTGCTGCCTGGAGTGGATTTATCCGTGCGGCAGGGCCCGGGCTCGCTGCCGGTGTAAATCAGGGCTGGCAGGAGCCTCAGTGCTGGGGCTGCATCCCCACAGCCCCCCGGCATTCCAGCCCCCCCCGGGGGCTTCACGGCCGGGCTCCCTGCGGGACCCTGAGCTCCACACCACAGATCAGCTGCCCCTTCTCCATCTCACTCTTGTGCCCACTGAAACGAGAATAAAATGGTGATAATGCTGCAGACGTCCTCTGGAAAGGGCTCTGAGGCAGATGAAAAGCCCTACTTAAGAGTGAGGCCATTATTATTAATAACTGGGAGCGAGGCTGTAAATTCAGCCGACACAGCTATTATGGGAAATGAACCTGCTCCCGTGCCGGCTCGCAGGCTGCCAGGTGTGGGATGGGGATGGGCACAGCAGAGAGGGCCTGGATGGCCCCATGCTGCTGCCTGGGTCGTGTCCACAGCTGGAGCAGCGTGGCCAGAGGGGGCAAAAACATTTGGATCCATCTGGGCTCTCTGGGATGATTTGTTGGCTTTTCTGGGAAGGCCGGTGGTGTGAGGGAGGGATCCTGGGGCACAGTGGGAAAGGAGGTGGCTGAGCTTTGCAAAAAGGCTGAGACCTGGCCCAGGCTCAGGTCAGGGGTGGTGCAGGGTGTGAGGAGCATGGGCAGAGCTGGGTGCTGGGAGAGGCCAGGCCAGTGCTGAGGCTGGGCAGGACCCGCTGTGACCCTCCTGGGCTGACTGTGCCCATCTGGGCAGTATCACACCTTGGCAAAGGTCGCATTGAAATAAAAAATCTTGCTGATATCAGTGCCCAGCACCTGCAGCCAGGTCAGAAAAAGGCAAAGCTGCCATGGCTCCCATTCCATGGGAATGACTTCACCTCTGGCACTGCCACCCCTGAGCAGGGCAGCCCCAGGGCTGGCGGGTGCCCAGGCTGGCAGGGCTGGGTGTGGGGTCAGGCAGGGGGTGCCACGGGGGTGTGGAGTGCCACGAGGGTGCCACACAGGTGCCAGGGGGGTGTGGAGTGCCACGAGGGTGCCACGGGGGCGTGGAGTGCCATGAGGGTGCCACACAGGTGCCACGGGGGTGTGGAGTGCCATGAGGGTGCCACGGGGGTGTAGAGTGCCCCGAGGGTGCCACACGAGTGCCAGGGGGGTGTAGAGTGCCCCGAGGGTGCCACACGGGTGCCACGGGGGTGCGAGCAGCGGCCATGGGCTCGTGGTGCTGCCTGTACCCAGCTCAGGAGCTTCTGCGGGGGAACGAGCTTTGATATAAATATCTTTTTGCTCAGCACACGACCTACTTTCCAGACAATGCCATTAGCCTCCCGACTCCCTCATTCATCTTCTGCCGTCCTCCCCCAGCCCGCCCGGCACCGGCACCCGCACCAGCGCGGCACACCGGCCGTGGGGAGGTGAGCCAGGACGGGCACCTGGCTTGGTGGCACCCTGGGGACCCCGTGCAGGGCTTGGGGCCAGCCAGCAGCCCCGTTCTCACAGCTGGCAGGGCGCTGTTGCTGCCTGTGCTCTGCCCCTGCTCTGGTGTTGTAGAGGGTGGCTGGGATCCCCCTGGGGGTTTCTCCACCCCGTCCCACAGGATACTCAGATCTGTCTGCCTCCCTGCTGCCTCCAGTCCCTGTAAAGTGGCCTCATCCGGGCACATCCTCACCCAGGCACAGCCTGGTTGGGCACATCCTGCTCAGGGCAGAGGGGAGCACAGAGAAACAGCCAGGCTTTGGCTCAGGGCTGGCCCAGGGGCAGCGTGTGGGGTCAGGACCCTCCTGAGCACCCCCAGAGCGTCCCTGTGCTGGGCCCACAGGCGTGGTTCACCCCAGGATGGGCCTGCAGGAGCTCCTGGGGCTGGCAGAGGCTGTGCCATGCAGCTGGCAGCCAGTGAGCTGCTGGTGGGATTAGGGGCAGGTTTGGGCAGGGCGTGCCCGGTGCCACTGCCGTGACACTGGCCTGCCCCTCTGGCTCGTGGGGATGGCCCTGCCACCAGTTTTCCCCCAAGAGTTGGAAACACCCCTCTGGGCCCACCACCTGCACACCTCTGTGCACCCCTGGGATGAGCCCCCTCTCCTCCCCTGCTGCTAAAATTAAATATTCAATTTGTATTACTGGTAAATCCTGATAATCTCTTTCATCTCTAAGCTGTTGTAGCAGGAATATCAGTGGTGTAATCTCCATGGGGGCTCATCCCGCTGCCCTTCACAGCTCCCTGGCTTGGACCCTGCTCCCTTTTCCCCACGTTTCTCTCTGGGATGCCTCTGGTGGTGGAGCAGGTCTCCAGCGCCCACAGCAGAGCACCCCGTGGCTCCCATTCTTCAGGTGCTGCTGGCTTAGGGGACAAGCATGTGCACGGTCCCCAAATTGTGATGGAGGTGCTCTTGGCCCAGGTGATCCAGGTGGTCCCACCGGAGCATCCCCCATGCCCACCATGTCCTCACTCACCAGCCGTGCCCCCCCTCCCCTTGCTCTGTGCCCGTGCTAAGAGCATTGTGCAGAATTATGTATTTAAATATTTAGGGTTTCATCAGCTTTGCAAATTAAGCCCATCCATTAAAGCGGCAGTTTGGGTCCTCTGCTGGTGAGCTGGGCTGTGCCTCAGGCTTGCTGTGCTCATCCCAGCCCTGGCCCCGGGGGATGCAGCCTGGAAATGGGGCACGGCCCAGAGCATCCCTGCTGGCACAGGCACCGAGGGCTCTGCTTCCTGGCCATTCCTGGAAACCCCATCCCCTGCGGCCCCGTGGGAGGGGAAGGTGAAGGAACCGGTTGGGATCGGTGTTATCTGGGGCTGGAGTGGAGCGTGCCTCGTGCCGGGGAAGCAGGATGAGGAGCCGTGCTGGTGACAGATGAGAGCCCTGGCTCAGCCAAGCACCTGGCAGGAGCAGAGCAGGGCTGGCAGCGCCAGCTGCTGCTGGGGGCTCAGCGGGAGCGAAGCTGGGGATGGAAGGGTCAGCCTGCCCAGGGGGTCGGAGGAAATGGGCAGGAGGTGGCCAGGGTTGTCACTGCTGCCACGCTCAGTGCTAAGGCTGTGCTGCCTCCAGCTCACCAAAGAGGCTTTGGAGTGATCCTGGCTTAAGTCATTACACGGCACAGCTGGGGGTAAGTGGCTCTTTCAGCCCCGGCACGGCCGAGCTGTGGCTCCATGAGGGTGGGAGGGAAAAATGGGGGTGATGGGGAATTGGGGTTCACCCAGCACCGCTGCCAGCCAGGGCCCCTGGCACAGCTGCAGGGCCTGAGGGGGCTGCCTGGCTCCCAGTGCCTCTGGTACAGGCAGATTGAACTCCTGGGGGATGCTGGAGCCCACTGCCCACCCGGGGCCCCACTGGAGAGAAGTGGGAGTGTGGGCAGAGCCCCCAGGGCGAGCGCAGCACAGGGGGATGTCCCTGCTTGTCCCTTCCCTTTGCTGCAGGTGAACACCAGGCTGTGGTGTCTCTGTGGGCTCCCTGGTGTCACCTGCATCTCCCCCTTCCCCACCAAGCCCTGGAGGGCCCTGGAGCAGCGTGCTGGCTGCTGCTGGCCCCGGGCAGCGTGGGCAGATGCCGAGTGTGTCCGTGGGAGGGGAGCTGTCCGTGGGCATCACCGGTGATGGGTGCTCATCCGTGCGGCTCAGTGCCCACAATCCCTGTGCCAGCTGGCACGGGCTGGGGTCCCTGGAGCCCTGCCTGGCCTGGGGGTCCCTCCACGGTGGTCTCCCAGCTCAGCTGGCTGCGCTCCTGATGCTCTGGCTGTGGAGTCCCACCTCTGGCAGTCGATGCCCTGTGTGCCATGTCCTGGCTGCTGTGGGCAGGATGAGCGTTTCTGCAGGGCTGGAGGTGCCCCTGCCATGGGGGTTGTGGCTTCTCACCCCTGCCAGTTCCTCTGCCTGCACCTACACAGGGATGCTGCCATGGCCTATTCCCTGTGCCACCCCTTTCCTTCTCAGCCAGCTTCCTGGGATCTGGCTGCCAGGCCCGGGTGTTCCTCATCCTAAAGAGCTTTTAAAGCTGTGGCTCTTCCACCAAGATCTGCTTTGGGCTTTGCAGGGATGGAGTGCCAGGCTCCTCTCTCTGCTGCCTTTGCCTTGGCAGCTCCAGGACGCTCCAGCTCCTTTGCACACCCAGCACAGCAGGACGTCTCTTGCCCCCAGAGAATCAGCTCTGGGGCCAGGGTGGGTGGTGCTGGGCTGTGTGTGCTGTGCAGGAGGGGTTCCTGTTCCCCCCGTGGTGGCAGCAGCCAGAGGCAGTGGTGTTGTGGCGGGGAGCCCCGGCGCTGGCGGCCGTGCCGGGATCCCTGGCAGCTGGGCACGTCGTGGCCGTATTTCCTCGCTCTGCTCCAGGAGTAATTGCTCAGATGGGGACGTGGGGCAACTCCCATCCCTCTCCCAGCATGGTAATGAGTGAAGAAGACTCAAAGACAAATGGCTCATTAAGAAGCAGTGCTGCATTGCAGGATTTTTCATCCCACCAACCGCTGCATCAGCAGAGGCAGCACCTCTCGCGCTCGCTCTCCCAGCCCTGGAGAAGGAGCTGTCAGGCAGCTGGGGCTGGTGCCAAAATTAATCATGTGCTTAATAACGTGCCCAGCCCGTCGAACGGCCTGTCCTCAGCCCCCTGGCGTGTGGAGCGGGGTGGCTGCGCTGCCCTCGAGCCCTGGGGCACCGGGGATTTGGGTTTGGTGCCTGGGAAGTGCCCATGCTCAGGGAGAAGGGATGTGTCAGGGCAGGGCAGAGCCTGGGATGATGCCCCCAGCCTCGGGGTGCCAGAGCCCCCCAGTTATGTCAGGGTGCCAGGATCCTCCAGATTTGTTGGGGTGCCAGAACCCCCCAGCCCTGTCAGGGTCCCAGCCAGCTCTGCTGGCTTCTATGGCCTTCTCAGTGGCCTTGGTAAACACTTCCTGCTCCACTCACATTTGCAATTCCTCAGCTTGTGTTCATCTTTCATGACTTTTAAAAAATCTTGCCTCATCCCTTTTTTCCAGCTGTGCCCAGTTGGATCCTGCCCCTCACAGCCCTCTGCAGGCAGTGCCTGCCTGCAGTTGCTTTGTTTTCTTTTATTAACAGTAATTGGTTTTGATTTCCTGATTGCAGCCAGTGTATTTTCTGTGATCTTTGCATCCTGCTCACACTGTTTTCCTCTTTCCTTTTTCCTCTTTCCCTTTTCCTTTTTCCCCATCCCCCTTTTCTCCTTCCTTTTCCTCTCTTTTTTTTTTCCCTTTCCTTTCCTATTCCCATTCCCTTTCTTCAACTTTCCCCTTTCCCTTTCCCCACTAAATTATGTGATCTCTTACTAAGCCCCTCTTTTTTTCCTCCAGGCTCAGTAAATTTTACTAATTCAGCCTCATAAAATAACAGAACAATTAGTAATAAAATAAAATGTTTGCTTTCCACAATCCTCCTAGCTTACAATGAGCGGAGAAAGAGTAAATAGATTAAAAGCACGGTGGAAACGACCTGGCGTTATTCCATATTTATTTTCTTCCGACGACCGTAGATCAAATTTGTTCAGCCCCTAAGTGGGAAAAACACTTTATTTTATTTTTTTACCCTGCCTCCAGCTCCCGCACAGCGCCGGGCGCTCACGCTGCGTGTTTGTTCTCTCCCTCTTTCATCCCAAGCCATAAAGGTCCCCAGCAGGACCCAAGCTGCCAGAATCTCACATTAATTTGCAGAGCAGAACGGGCCGAGCTCGCACCTCTCCCGGGCTGGAAGCTGGAAAAAAAAAAAAATTCCCTTTGGTGATGTTGGAAATCCGGGGTGGCGAGAGGAGGTTTTGTGGAGCGAGCGGCCGCATCCGGAGCAAATGAAAGTCGATGGCGAGGTGGCCGCTGGGCCGGCGCTGGCACCCGCTGGCAGGGAATTGCATAACAGGATGGGACTGGGGATGGTTTTGGGGCTAAACTGGGTGAAACACGTGGCCGTGGCCGTGCGGAGCTGTCCCCGTTGCTGCGCTGGTGTGGGGCGGCCTCAGGGGAGGATGGAAGGCTGGGCTGATAAAAAATACACAGGGAGGTGGCTCAGGCTGGTTTTGGGGAGGAACACCCTTGCTCTGTTCATCCCCATCCTGTTCCTCCCCCAGAGCCTGCTGCCCCAGGGATTCCCAGCGTGGAGGAGCTGCTGCTGGCGGGGCCATGAGGACAGCATCCCCCTGAGCACCGGGCGGTGAGTGCCACCAAGAGGCTTCACTGGGACCCCGGCACGGGCTGCTCATGGTGAGGCTGCTGGGGAAGGGCAGGGAGCCAGGACCCCCTGAGTGCAGGGCTGCCAACCCCAGCTCCTGGGGCTAGACCTGGAAGTGCTGGAAAACCTGGTCTTGCCCTGTGTCAGGGTGGTTTGCCAGACCCAGACATTTTGGTGGGGTTTTGATATCCTCTCACCTCCCCGCTGGTGTTCCTGGAGCTGGAGGAAAGATGGGAGGATCCCGGGTGCTGTGGGGTCCCAGGGAAGCTCAGGCTCCTGGTGGGTCTTCCCTGAATCCCTGTAGCCCTGGGCTTTGGCACAGTGCTGCCTCCAAGGCAGGGATCTCATGGGGCAGCTGCTGGGAAGGGGAACTGCTTCTGCCAAGTGCTCCTATGGGAAATTAGGCAGGAGGCTGAATTTCAGGATGGCCTGGAGCACCAGGGCCTAGGAGCCCCTCTCCTCCCTGTGCTGACCCTCGCAATGGGGAGAGACATCAGAGGGAGGTGGTGATGGGGAGCCACTGGTGGGAGTTTCTCCAGGCACTGGATGCAATAAAGGCGAGGAGTGAGTTATTTGTAATGGTAATTATGCTCTTCCAGTTTATCCTAGCACATAATTGTGTGGGCGGTAGGTTCCCACTGGTGGTAATTACCCTGGTGTTAAATGGCACAAAATTCAGCTGGGCTGGGCTTTTCCCCCCTGACTTAAATCTGTGTTTTGGTGGCAAAAATCCCTCTATCCCGAGGGCTGCTCAGTGGATTGGCCTTTGGAGGGACACAGCTCCAGCTCTCGGCCATCTGCCCGTGAGGCACGCTCTGGGCAGCTGCCCCAGCCCCGTGTGCCAGCCTGCCCACACGGCCCTCCTGGGACAGGGGACAGCAGCGGGCTCAGTGGCCTCTCCCAGTGGCACACGGCCATTCCTGCTGGCACACGGGGACCCTGCGCTGCCTGTGCTGAACCCCACGGGCTCACTTTCAACCCCTTCTCCATCCCGGGGCTGGTCCCTGGGCAGGGCGTAGACACCTGTGTCACCTTTGTGAGCTGGGACACGGATCCGGATCCTCCCCCACGGCACGTCCCCACCCGCTGCCAGCGCTCCACAGGTGCGGGGGAGCGGCGGCGCTGCCTTGCCTGCGGCTCCGGCTTTGTTGAATTCCTGCACCTGCCGAGCACAAAAGCCCGGCGGGCTCGTGCTGACGGGCTCCGCAGATATTTTGACTCCTTCTTGCCGCCGCGGCAGCAATATTTGGATCAGCTGAGAGCTTCCCTCCCCGAGCAGGAGATGATAGCTCAGCCCGCGGAGGCAGAGCTGGGCTCAGAGCCTGTCTGTCTGTCCGTCCTTCCACCCCCCCGCTCGATCCCAGGGCAGGGAGGCAGCTCCACCCCACGCTGCTGCTCCTGCTCCGTGCAGCATCTCTCTTGGGAGAGGAGAGGCATCTTCTGTACCAGCTGCACCTTCCGTTCAGCAATTAGGGAGCCTTGTTAGAGCAGGAGCGGGATCTGAGGATGGGAAGCGATGCAGGAGGGAGATATCCAGCCTCGAAGCTGGGAAGGAAGGTGGTGGGGGCTTAGGGCAGGCGTGTTCCCAGGGCCCTGACTGCTGCTCAGAGCCAAAACACCATCACTGCCCATCCCCACGTCCCTTGGGGACCCCCAGCCTCTCTCCTCCAGGGCTGCTTGGGGGCGCAGCCCCCTCCCACACAGCCCTGGCCCTCCCCTCATTTCCAGTCTCCGTGGTCGAATCCCCACGTGCCACAGGGAACATCCCACGGTCACCTTTCCCTGCAGTCAGTCTGGGAGACGCGCTGCCCGCAGCACCCTGCCCAAATACGACAACAAGAGCATTAACGATGCCTGTTAATTAGCCGAGATACTCTGGAGAATAAGTAATTTCCTCGTTTACAGTCAAACCAAAGACAGAGCCTTTGAGGGACCGTAAGGCACACAAACCTCCACGGGTGCAGGCGTCTCCATCGGCTGGCACGGGCTCAGCCTGGCTCGATGCCGTCCGTCCTGCTGCTCCGGCCTGGGGCTGCCCCTCACGCAGCACAGCCACCTCTGCTCCTGGCTCCCCATCCCGGCGGCTTGCAGGGCACGAGAGCCCCGGATCGTGGGTCTCCATCCGCAGCTCCGTGTGGGGCTGGATGGAGACATCAGAGCGGGCCCGCCCCCGTGCCCCGCGGCAGCTCATTAGCGGCGCTGTGAATCGCAGCGGCTGAAAAACTCAGCCAGAGCCGCTTCCTAATGGAGAAACACTTCATAATATTTGGTGTTGGGGAAGAAAACAAGGATCTGCTGATGGCAGCGTGTCCTCCCTCGCTGTCTGCAGGCCCTGCTGCTTGAATCGCTGCTGGCAGCACCTTCTCCTTCCCACCGCCCCCTCCGAGCACCTGAGCTGGGGGTAACCCCAGGTGCCCGGCCCAGGCACTGCGCTCCTGTCACCACGCGGAGAGGCAGGATTCTGGTGCTTCACAGGGCCTGGCCCAGGGCTGAATCTTGCCCTGGAAGCTTCCCAGCTTTCTCAACTGGTTCCTGTGAGGTAGCCTCAATGTTCTGCTGGTGGTGGGAGTGCAGAGGGGATCTTGACACTGTCCCTGTCCCTGTCCCCACAGATGAGCCCGCAGGGGCAACCCTGCAAGATGCCGCAGCTATGGGGTGGGTGCTGAAATGATGAAGGGCTACCATGGGGAGCGTAGCCAGACACAGCCCTCCTCCGGCCACCGCTGCCGCTGCGTCCCAGAGGACTGCCAGCATCCCGCCGACTGCATCCCGCACAGCCCCGAGGCCCGGCCGCCCTTCCTGCTCAGCCCCAGCGAGCCGTGTTCCCTGGAGCATCCCTACTGCCCCGCGAGGAGCCCCGGTGCGGCCAGCGAGTGCCCGGGCGGGGCCCTGAGCGAGCCGCCCTCCGCCAGCGCCAGCAGCACCTTCCCGAGGATGCATCACGCGCAGCAGCCCTACGACTCCTGCGACGAATGCATGGCGACCGCCCACCCCTCCAGCAAGATCAACCGCCTGCCCCCCACGCTGCTGGACCAGTTCGAGAAGCAGCTGCCGCTGCACCACGACGGCTTCCACACGCTGCAGTACCCCCGGGCCGGCGGCGCCGAGCCCCGCAGCGAGAGCCCCAGCCGCATCCGCCACCTCGTCCACTCCGTCCAGAAGCTCTTCGCCAAGTCCCACTCCCTGGAGGCGCCGGCCAAGCGGGACTACAACGGTGCCAAGATGGACGGCCGCGGGGACGGCTACCACCACCACCACCACCACCACCATCACCACCACCACCACCAGTCCCGCCACGGCAAGCGCAGCAAGAGCAAGGACCGTAAGGTGGACTCCCGGCACCGGTCCAAGATGTTGGGCTGGTGGAGCTCCGACGACAACCTGGACAGCGACAGCAGCTACATGGTGTCCGGCCGGCACGCCGCCGACCAGGGCACCCAGTACTGCGTGGACGCTCCCGAAAGTGCCTTCAGAGACTTGACCTTGAAGAGTCTAAAGGGCGGCGGGGAAGGAAAATGCCTGGCCTGTGCCGGCATGTCCATGTCTCTGGACGGCCAGACGCTCAAGAGGAGTGCCTGGCACACCATGACCGTCAGCCAGGCCCGTGAAGCCTATCCCAGTGCTGGCGGCACTGAGAAGACCTTGATGCTTCAGGAAGCAAAGGCCAAAGACCGAGCGTACCAGTACCTGCAGGTGAGGGGCTGGGCAGGGTGAGGGGACTGGGGCTGGCTGTGCTGTGGGAAGAGCCAGGGCTGGGACTCTCCATCCGGCAGCCTGGGGTGCTGTGGGGATGCTCCAGCTCTGCTCCGTGTCCCCAGAGCCTGTGCCCCATTCCCATGGTCCTGTGCCATGCCCTGCTGCCCCCTTGAAGCCCATCTGCTGCCTCCTGCCCCGTGCTGGATTTGGGGTCAGACCAGCTCTGTCAGCTCAAAGCCACCAGCAGCCCTGTGCCTGCTCCCTTCTCACTGCTTTTATCCTGCCTGTGTGCCTGGCTGGGTGCCACTGCCTGCCTCATCACTGGGCTCCCTTCTAGGTCACCCCCCTTCCAATTAAAAGCTAATTAACTCTTCTCTCTCTTTCCTGGGGGAAGGAGACAGGGAGCAGCAATGCCGTGCTGGCCGGGGGTGGGGGTGGCTGGGGCCCATCTCTGCCAGCAGCGGGGGCACCAGGGCAGGGCAGGGTGCTGGCCCCACCGCCCTGGCCGTGAGCCCCAGGGGACACCGTCCCCCTGCCACTGCCCTATAAGGACCCCGTGGTGCTGGCGTCAGCAGCACGTGGTGGCACTGGTGCCCGATGCGTCAGGCGGGTGCCGCTCTGGCATGGGTGGGATTTGGCCCAGACGCTCCCGCCAGAGGGGCCGTGAGGTGGGAGCTGCTGCGCCGCCCCGCGCTGTGGGAACGAGGAGATGTGGCTGTTAGGAGGGATCTCCTCTCCTGGATTTTGGGGCTTTCCAAAGGGATCAGAGCCCCCAGGGTCTGTCCCTGCAGCTCGGGTGTGCGTGGGGTGGACAGAGGAGCCAGGCACACGTGCTGGATTTGGGCTGGGCTTGGGCCGGCACACGGCTCGGCTCTGCACCCCACCTGTGGGACCCCGGCCACCACGTCCTCCCACGCTTGCCTCCTGCTGCAGGTGCCGCAGGACGAGTGGAGCGGGTACCCGGCGGGCAAGGACGGGGAGATCCCGTGCCGGAGGATGCGCAGCGGCAGCTACATCAAGGCCATGGGTGACGAGGACAGCGCCGACTCAGACATCAGCGCCAAAGTGCTGCCCAGGGCGGCCACGCGGCGAGACAGCTACCGCCGCTCCTCCAGCGCCGACCAGGCCAGGACCAAGTAAGGGCTGTTGCCTCCCAGCCCCGTCCCAGCTCTGCAGGCAGCAACGGGGCCATGGGCCAGGGCTCCCTGGGAGGACAAGTGGCGTGTCCCTGCTCACGGCATTGTCCCCACTCACAGCACCGTCCCTGCTCAAGGCACTGTCCTCGCTCACAGCTGCACTCCCCAGTGCTGTGGCACCGAGCCCTGCCAGGGTGCTGGGGGGGACACGCTGGGCTGTCGGGGGGAACCTGCTGCTGCAGACCATGGGGAGAAGAGGCATGTTCAAAGGGGGATGACTGAGATGTCTCCAGTCCCAGTGGGTGACAGTTTTAGGTGCAGTGAGGAGTGGGGACAGCAGCAGTGTCCAGTGGGAGAATCGCTGCGGCTGCATTTCCAAATGCTCTGCTGGAATGTGTTGCTTTTGGTGCGATCCCTTCTATTCCCACTGTCTCTCATTAGGTTTGCAAGTAGGCACTATTCTGATTCATATATCTGTAACTGTCCCAGCTGCTGCACGCCACCACGAATGCTCCCGCGGGGACAGAGCTACGGGCGCTCCTTCACCACCGGCCAGGTAAGTTCCGTGGCACAGGTTTCACAGGGCAGGCTGGGGCAGGGATGTGGTGGATGTCGCTCTGAGCATCCCTTGCCCCGGCTCAGCCTCACCCACTGCTCTCCCCAGATCAACGACGAGCTCAACCACCAGTTTGAGGCCGTCTGCGAGTCGGTTTTTGGCGAGGTGGAGTCGCAGGCCGTGGAGGCGCTGGACCTGCCCGGCTGCTTCCGCATGCGGAGCCACAGCTACCTGCGGGCCATCCAGGCAGGCTGCTCCCAGGACGACGACTGTCTCTCACTCTTCTCCATGTCGGCCCCTCCTGGGCCGCCCATCACCAGCAGCATCCTGAAGCCCAGCACTTGTGAGTCCTGGGGGGTGGCGAGGGCTTGGCCGCGTGAGGGAACCCCGCACCTCCCTGCCTGCTCAGCTGGGCTCCTGCCGAGGGCTGCTGCTGCCCTCCTCCTGGCCCTCAGCCCCTGTAGTGCCTGGGACAGGGTGTGAGCATCCTGCTTGTCACCCAGTCCCGGTCAGGGGGTTGCTCTGTGTCCCCAGCACCCATTTGCCATCCCCTCCTTCCCTCCACTTCTGTCCCCATCTCCGCTCCTTGCTGTGTGCTGCAGCAATGTGGCCAGTGAGGGTCTGGGGTGTTTTCCAATCCCCAAACCTGGTCAAACAGCCCCTCTTAACTCCGACCCACATCTAACCCAGCTTAGGGGCAAACCCTGGGGGCCACGATCCCCGTGCTGTGGGAGGAGACGGGCAGCATTCCCCGGGGCCCCTGTTCGCGGCGGGAAACGAGCAAGTGTCTGTGTTTTCACGTGCCTTTTCATCCTGCACCTCTCCCACAACAGCCTTCAGTTACAGAAAAGCTCCACCTCCCATCCCTCCAGGAACCAAAGCCAAACCTCTCATCTCCGTCACGGCGCAGAGCAGCACCGAGTCCACCCACGAGAGCTACCTGCCCAGCGAGGTCGCCCGCAGCCCCACCTGGTCCAAAGACGCCGCGGCCCGCTGCAACTCGGCCGAGAGCCTGGAGAGCTCCAAGGTGACGGCCGTGGCCCTCGACCTGCCCCCGGTCCAGCCCCGTGCTGCTCCCAAGCCCTCCACGCTCATCATCAAGGCCATCCCGGGCCGGGAGGAGCTGCGGAGCTTGGCTCGGCAGAGGAAGTGGCGTCCCTCCATCGGCGTCCAGGTGGGCTCTGCTGCTCCCTGCGGGCTGCCCGAGTGCTGTGGGCCGTGCTGAGCCACCACGCTGCATTTTGGGGCTGCCCTTCAGCGCTCTCCCTTTGCCCCTTGGCAGGTTGAGGCCGTCTCTGACTCAGATACGGAGAGCAGGAGCCAGAGGGAGTTCCACTCCATCGGGGTGCAGGTGGAGGAGGACAAAAGGTACCACGTGGCTGGATGGGCTGAGACCTGCCACACTCACTGCGCTGAGGCATTGGGTTCCTGGGGGCTTCCTGAGCTCTGCACACCACCACTACCCCACAGCACCTTTTCTCTCTCCCCTCTGGCTCAAACCCCAGAGCTCAGCACCATCCCCATCCCAGGCTAGCTGCCCCCACCTGGGGCAGGATTTGGCCTTTCCTTTGTCCTCGTTGCTGCCCTATTCCTGCCCTGTGCTGGGTCTCCTCTGCTGGACTCAGCCCTTAGCCTTGAGCCCAGGCCAGGTGCAGATGAACCTTTGGGCATTTCTGCAGCTAACCACGACATTTTGGCTGGGATGGGAATGCCAGGTGTGCCAGAACCCGCATGGCCTGCGGGTGGGGAGCTCCGGCACTGCGCCCGTGCAGCCTGGTGCACGCTCCTCTCCATCCTCAGTCCAGTGCTGGTAGCCATGGAAACAGGCTGAGAGCAGAGGAGATGCGGGACTGGCAGATCGCAGCTGCTCAGGGTTGTCCCTGTGGCCCTGAACGCTCCAGGATCCACCCCGGCATTCCCAGCCCCATCCTACCTGTGGGCATCCCTCCCCCTTCCCCTGCCGCTGCGGTTCCTGGCGGGGGCGGGGTGGGGACAGGACAATCCCTGCTGCCCGCTGGGGTCCCCACGCTCTCCCTGTCCCCGCAGGCGAGCGCGCTTCAAGCGCTCCAACAGCGTCACAGCGGGCGTGCAGGCCGACCTGGAGCTCGAGGGCTTCACCGGCCTGGCCGTGGCCACCGAGGACAAAGCCCTGCAGTTCGGGCGGCCCTTCCAGCGGCACTCCTCGGAGCCCGAGTCGGGCCGGCAGTACGCCGTGTACAAGACGGTGCACACGCAGGGGCAGTGGGCGTACCGCGAGGATTACCAGCTGCAGTACGACACGGTGGAGGTGCCCCGGCGGGATGCCTGGATAGAGCGGGGCTCCCGCAGCCTCCCTGACTCCGGCCGCGCCTCCCCGTGCCACCGCGACGGGGAGTGGTTCATCAAACTGCTGCAGGCTGAGGTGGAGAAGATGGAGGGCTGGTGCCAGCAGATGGAGAGGGAGGCGGAGGACTATGACCTGCCCGAGGAGAGTGAGTCGGGTGGGGTGTTGCAGCAAAGAGAGGGGCTGGGGATCCTGCAGAGCTGGGGGGCACAGGCATTGTCCTGCAGTGCTCCCACCTTAGAGCATCTCCCCTGCCAAGGCTAAAGAGGTTGGGTGAGGGCAAGAAACACCGGGAAACCCTCTGGGGCTAGAGGGATAGGAAGGAGAGAAGAGACACGATGTGTGGGAGGGCTCTGAGCTGCTCGTGACTGTCTGCTCTCCCCCCCAGTCCTGGAGAAGATCCGGAGTGCAGTGGGCAGTGCCCAGCTCCTCATGTCCCAGAAGGTGCAGCAGTTCTACCGCCTCTGCCAGCAGAACATGGTGAGTGTGGGCAGCAGGGCCAGCTGTGGTGGGGAGGGGGGTGTCTCACACTCTCAGCCAGTGACTATGGACCACCACGGAGGAGAGCTGGACAGAGAGCCCCCAGCACATGGGGTGGGATGGCCCCATGGCCAGCAGAGCCACCGATGCATGAGGAGGACACTCTGTCCCTCTGCACCCACAGGATCCCAACGCATTCCCTGTGCCCACCTTCCAAGACCTGGCTGGCTTCTGGGACCTCCTGCAGCTCTCCATTGAGGATGTCAGCATGAAGTTTGGGGAGCTCCAGCAGCTCAAGGCCAATGGGTGGAAGATCATGGAGCCCAAGGTAAGGGCAGGGCTCTTGTACCTCTCACCTCTCCCTCCCTCCTCACCCCCAAGCACATCTGCTGGGCTCTCACTGGTGACTGCTTTTAGCAAATCCTTGAAAAACCCAGCTGGGAAAAAGTGAGGCTAGAGAAGGGCTGTTCTCCCACTGACATATCCCAGCTGCCTGCAAAGGGCCGGGCAGGGTCCTGGATCGGGGTGGGAAAAGGGATGTGCAGCCCTGCCTTGCAGCCTGTGGGAGGGTCTGTGGAGCCTCTCACCACGGCTTTAGCTTTGGCACCCGCAGCAGCAGCTGCGGTGAGCCCTCTGGGATGCCCGTTCCCGGGGGGGGTGCCAGCCTGAAGCCCCCGTGGTCCGTGCAGGAGGAGAAGAAGGTGCCTCCCCCGATACCAAAGAAGCCGCCGCGCTCCAAGGTGCACCCGGTGAAGGAGCGCTCCCTGGACTCGGTGGACCGGCAGCGGCAGGAGGCCCGCAAGCGCCTCCTGGCAGCCAAGCGAGCCGCCTCCTTCCGCCAGAGCTCGGCCACTGAGAGCGCGGACAGCATCGAGATCTACATCCCCGAGGCGCAGACCCGGCTGTGACCGCAGCCTCCGCTTTTCTACCCGGACTGGACGGCGCGGCCGTAGCTCACTGTGATGGGGGGCCGCGGGGACACCCTGGGGCAGCTCTTGGCCCCACTCACAGCTTCTCTCTTTTCTATCTTAGCCCTTTCGTGGATCCGACGGCGGGTGAACGCAAAGCCCGGTTCTGCCCCGTCCCCTTGCCCCCGCCCCCGCCAGCATGCCCCTGCCAGCCTCTCCTGGGGTCCGGGGCTCTCCCTCCCTCCCTCTGCCCTCCCTGGGGCTGTGTCCCAGCTTTCTGTCCCCTTCCCAGCCCCCGGCCCTTCTGCACACCCGCCCCTGCATCCCAACCCGAAGAGAGGTGACCTTCAGCACCCGGCCCCGCCGGGCTGGAGGGGAGGGGGCTGCAGGCAGGCCCCCCCCGCCTCTCTGTACTCAGTGCAATTCCCTGGCGTGTGGTGGGGACGGGCCCCCAGCCCCTGCCCGGCCGCAGCCCCCCCCAGCCCCGCCCTGCCGGCACGAGGCTTTGGGACGTGGTGGGGACAAAGGGGTCCCCTCGCTGCTCCCCCAGCCTGCGGCTCAGGTGCCGTGGGGACCCAGGGCTCCCTCCCCTCTATACATATATAAATATAACCCAAGGAATAAACCAGAAACTACACGTGACCAGCGCTATGTCCTGCCTGGTGGGACGGACCAGAGCAGCAGAGGACCCCGGTCACGGTGAGCCGCCCCGCTTCCCTCGCACGGAGCATCGCCACGCGCTTCTCCCCTTCCTGCTCAGCCCTCCCTCCCCTCCGCCCATCCCTCATCTGTCCGTCCTTCCCTCCTGCCAGCCTGGAGTCCAGGAGCACCTCTGCAATGTGGCACTAGCCGGGGACAGGCAACGGTCCCCCCGTGCCTTGCTGCAGGTGGGAGATGCTTCCCCAGCGAGCCTGTTCCCACCTGCAGTGACAAGGACCACAGCTGGGCTTGGCACCAGTGGGTGGGACGGGAGTGTGGCCATGGCCAGCAGCTGCCCCTTGAGCGTGGAGCTAGACACCCCCTCAGGGGGTCCCCCCCTCCCCCTGAGCTCCCGGAGCCCTGCGGAATGGAGCACCCCAGGACAGGGCTGTCACATACCTGATGCCTCTCAGGGCCAAGGGACACCCTGGGGTGTGGCTGTTCCCAGCTCCCCCATCACTGTGCACAGAGCCAGGAACAGGGTGGGAGAGTCCCCTCCAGGGCAGAGCAGCGTGGTGGGGCAGGAGGCTGCATCTGCCTCATCCCTGCCCTTAACCCCGTTCTCCAAGCACCCTGTCCCCCTCAGTGTCCTTTTGGTGGCAGAGAGGGGAAGACCCCACCCCTGTCCCTCACTCTGCCACGCCAGCAGCCCCACGCAGCATCACCAGCCACCCCCTAGGGCAGGGCCAGTGGGTGCCAGGTAGCTCCTGAAATCCGGGGCCAAACCTCGCCCAGCCCCCAGGCAGGGCGGCGGGATCAGAGGCAGCTGGGGGACGCCTCGCTGGGGTCCCTCGCTCCTGGGGTCCCTCGGTGCTAAACACCTCCGTGACGGCAGCACCCACTCAGCCCCCCAAAGCCCTTCCCCACCCCACTCCCCCTGCACCCCGGATTTAGGGATGTGCCTGGGAAGGGCCCCCGGCCCCGCCCCGGCCAGCGCCGTGCAGTGACCGTGACACGTGGCTCCCTTTTTATTGTAACGAACCGCCGCAATTAATAAAGATGACTTTGGTTACTCCGGGCCAGCGGCCACTTCCCTGCGGGGACATGGCCGGCACCGGGCTCGCCTTTCACCTGTCTGCCATCCTTTTGTGTCCGTGGGGAGGGAAATGCACGTCTGTGGTGTGGGAAATTGGTCACTGTGGAGTGGGAGAGGGGCTTTTGCAGTCTCCTCGTGGATCTCCCCGTGGAGATCTCCCACGGGTCTCCCCACGCATCTCTTCCAGAGGAGTCTCTGCTTCTATCTCCCCATGGATCTCCTCCTCTTGCTGTCTCTCTGTGGATCCCTCCCCGTGACTCCCCACGTGAGTCTCCCACCATGCCACCCCCTGTGACACTCCCGTGGGTGTCTCTCTGTGACACTCCTTGTGACTCCCGCCTGACGTCTCCCCCTGGCTCTCCCTGCCAAGACACCCCCGTGACTCGTGCGTGTCTCTCTGGATCGTCACTCCTCCTGTGACCCTCCCTCTGTGTCTCCCGGTGGGTGACACCCCAAGACTCTGCCTGGGGGTCTCGCCCTGTGGGTGTCTCCCCGTGACACCTCTCTGTGGGTGTCTTTCCGTGACCTCCCCCCGGCTTCCCCCGTGACACCCCCTCGTCCCCCGCACGACTCCCCTCCATGTTCCCCCTTGTCCTCCCCCGTGTCCACTGATGACTCCCCCTCGTGTCCCCTCCGTGCCTCCTTTCATGTCACCCCCGTGAATCCCCCTCGCTGTCTCCCCACATCCCCCATGACTCCTCCTCATGCCCCTCCGTGTCCCCCAATATGAGGCCTCCCAGTGTCACA
>VZUI01001171.1:0-13023 GCA_013401135.1 Cettia cetti
CTTTATCCCTTCCAGGACCCTGCAGGGGTATCTGCTGTCCATGGCAGCTGTTCCAGCAGCTGGGGCAGTTCTTTCTCCCTTCCAGGACCCTGCAGGGGTCTCTGCTGCTCAGGGGCCAGCCAGGCTCACTGCAGGGCTGAGACAATTCCATCATCCCCTGGGCAGAGGCTCAGGCAGGGCAGGAGCCCAGCATTCCCAGCTGGATCCAAGCTGGGATCAGAGCAGCAGCACAGCCTGTGTGCACGGCATTCCCAGAGGAGCCCGGAGCCATCCCAGCACCCCTGGAGCTTCAGAGGGAAACTGCCCCCTGCTCCAGGGTCACTGCTGCCCCAGAGCCACAGCTGGCCCTGCAGGAGGGCTGGGCTGGGCTGCTCCAGCACCCTGACACACAGGGGCTCGGGCTCTGCTCTCACCCTGGCAGGCTTTGCTTTTTGTTTGTTTGGTTTTTTTGTACCACTACATTTTTATTTTTAAATAAACATCAGGTGCTCAGGCTGTGCTCTGGCTCTCTTTGTGCCTGTTTGCACCTGAGGCTGGGAAATCCCAGATTCAGGAGAGCAGAAATCTGTGGGGTTTGTTCCTCCTCACTCCCTCTCCTGCCAGGCATAAACAAAATCACTAATTGTTGGCAAACCCAATTAATAAACCTGGGAAGGAAGGAGTTTTGTGACATTCACCATCTCCAAAGGGGCAGAACCCCTGAGCACCAGCTGAGCCCTGCAGCCACACTCACTCTGCCCAAGGGATGTTCACAGCCCCACACAATCCAGAGAATTCCAGAATAATGCCACACATTCCTGCTGCTGCCATGAATCCTTAATATCCAAACAGCTCCTGCTGACGGGCACGAAAGGACCCAACTCCAGCTCCAAGGAACCTTCAAAAAACCTGAGGAACATCCTGCAGGGAAAGAGCTGAAAATCCCTGGATCATTAGCAGCTGTGAAATTTAACCCAGTGAAGAGGAATGAATTCTAAACAAGGAGCCACAAACACTGAGAATCCAATTTAAGCTCTCACCCGTTTATTTTTTTTTTAACCACAATTTTTTCATTAGACCATTTCCCCCTCTCCCCCCACCAGCCCCTGGCAGAGATTTTATTGTTGGAGAATGTCATCGTGGCTGTTTCAGATCTGTCAGAAATAATCTTCTCATCTGCCAACTTCTCCCAGGGAGGAGATGAGCTCATGTTCCGACTGACAAGATGTGCTGAAGAGCCTGGGCTTTCTCGGAGCCTTGAGAAGCTGAAGTTCCCCCATTGTGTGAATCCTGTCAAAGTTGGCCCTGCAATTTTCCTAATGACAGCTGCTGTCAGCCGAGGAGGGGAAATTATTCTGTTCAGCTGGGAATGCTGACAGGAACTGCAGAAAGGGCCTGGGCACTGGAGGAAAGATAAAGGGGCCAGGTATCTAAGGGAAGGTGTAGTAGGTTCACCAAGCACCCTAGAAAGACTCAATTTGAGGTATTTTCAGCCTCCTTCCAAAATCCTGGGGAGTTATTTACTTTGGCAAGAAAGGAATGACACGAAATTAAATAAATCACCTCAGGAATAATGTTTGAGACACCCAGCCAAGTTCACAAAGGTGTTTTGGTGCCTGTGGTTGCACATTTTGACACCGTTTCCAAGGGCACAATGCAATAATTGTCCAGCTCCCATGTGCTTTCTGTAGATCTGAAATTGCCTGAGATAATTTTTAAAGTTATTTTAAAAGCTTAATTAGGTGCCTGTGTGTGTTTTTTGGAACCTGGTTCCACTCTTTCCTATTGTAAAGGGGACTCACCACATGAATTTTGCAATTTCTTCTTTGCCCTAAAGCCTGAGATCCACCTTTGCAAACACATTTTTGTGGGGGTCCATCCAGTTTGGAGATGGACAGAGGGAAATAAGTTGCAAATCCACCAGGTTCTGTCTGAGTGAAAATGAGGAAAACAAACAGAACAACAGGAGGGCTCCAACATGAGCCATTCCTGCTCTGCCAATGCCCAAAATTCCCATTCCAGATCTTCCATCTGCACTTCCAACAAAGTGTGCAGGTACAAAGGGAAGCAGGAGCAGAAAGAAGAGACTTCCCACCATCTACAGTTGCATTTCCAGTTTCCTCCTGGAACAGCTCTCAACAACCACCCTGTTTTGCCACATGTTGTTAAAACTTTACCAAAAATACACACATGAATTACCCAGGGGGGACGTGGCTCTTTGAAAATGGGTTTATTTCAACTGAAATGCATTCAATCAGGTTGGAGTAAGAGAAACTATTATCATTACTCTCCAGCAGCTTGAATAAAGGATTGTTTTAATCCACTCCATCCTGCACCATCTATTATGGGTTACAAGTCAGTGCCTCAGTTCTTGGGGCTGAAAGGGGTTGAGCAGCTACAGATTTAATGTGAGTTTGTGTTCACCTGCCCCTCACTGCCACACTTTAAAACTTTGCCTGTAGACTCAGAGTGATGCAGATTCATCTCTGGAGGAGATGTTTTATCCAGACTGTGAAAGCAGAAATTGTTAATGAGTCCTTAATGCTGTCTGCAGCATTTTTCAGCTGCCCAGGTCAAAGGAGCCCTCCCTGTGCAGAGATTTGTTCCAAGCTCTTGGCCACTCCCTAAGGAAATCTGCAGCACATTCTCTCATAAATCTCCCAAAAATGACTCCAAGCTGAGGAAACTTTCAGAGCAGGCCTGAAATTCAGTTTTGTTTCTCCTGAGTGGGACCAAAGGGGTATCAGAGAGCCCCAGCTCAGTTTGCTCCCAGTTTCCCATCCAATATTTCCTTCAACCCCTACAAACACGGAGCTGTTCCTTCAGGACCTGAACATCAAATTGATTTTTTTGCCTGGCTCCCAGAGTCACTTTAATTTTATGTTTATAAAGCTGTGCTTAACCTGCAATTTAATTTTCAGCAAGTGACTCCTGTCTCCTCTTATCTCTTGATATCTCTTGTATCTTAAATATAACCATCTTTTCAAGGGTCACATGTAAAATTATCACAAACTTGTGTCCAGAAATGCCTTTGCTACATGAGACCGACCAAATTATCCCCCAATCCCAAGAAGAAATAAACTTTCTGCCATTAACCCGTTGTTTTAATGACCCTCCAAAGCTGCATCCCTGCCAGCAGGGCTGTGCTCAGAACACCTGAGCTGTGGGGAGGAACAAACAGGGAATTCTGCACAAATTCCTCGGATCCAGGAGTGTTTCAGGAATATTCCCAAGGATGGAATCAGTGATCCAAGCCCTCACTGGGTGAGGGTCTCAGACAGGTCCAGCTGTGTTCAACACCTGGAACTCCAGCAGGTCTCAAACACAGCTCTGGTGCTGAGAAAAGGGAAAAACCAAACCCAGGAAAAAAAACAAAACAACAATTCAAAATTCATCATCTCCTAAGGAAGAGATTAAATGTGTTACGAGCAGGAAACTTCTCCCAAATGGGGAAGGAGACTCAAGTGCAGTAGCCTGAGGTTCCAGACTTGTATTCGTTATGCAAAACTGACTAAAACTAACTAAAAACAGACCTCAACATTCCACATGATCACAAAGTCTGGAGTGATTTTTATCTCCTAAACAGTTTTCCAGCTGTTGCACTTGTAATTAACACCACAACAGCTTTTTGCCTTTCTCATTTCTGCTTCCAGGGGAAGAAATGATAAATCAAGAAACAGAGAAAGGGAAGCTTTGCTGGACAATTAAGAACAGCCAAACCAAACAAAGCCCCTGCAAATTATTCCCAGCTTAAAATGTTGGCACTGTCTCAGTGGCTTTAAATCCTATTCAGGTGATTAGTCAGTTCCACTGTCAGAAAGATTAAGAGATTGATCTTTGAGGAGGATTAGAAGAAGATTTTTGGTAATTTTTCTAAGCACAGCACACACTTTTAGTGGGAAGTTTCCCCTCCTGGACTTGGCTATTGTATCATTTGGGGAATTTCAGTTCCTTCTCTCCTTTCACAGCCTCCCCCCGTGGATGATCAGGTGGCAGAGCCACACACAGAGCAGGTAGAAAACATCTGAGATCAGCACAGCCCCAAACACCTGAGATCAACAAACACAGCCCCAAACATCTGAGATCAGCACAGCCCCAAACACCTGAGATCAACAAACACAGCCCCAAACATCTGAGATCAACAAACACAGCCCCAAACATCTGAGATCAACAAACACAGCCCCAAACACCTGAGATCAACACAGCCCCGTGGATGTGGTGGTGTTGGGGAACACGAGGAGCAGCAGCTGATCCTGTGGGAACAGCCACTTCTCCACGAGCCACCCGTGACCAACAAGGCACAATTTAGGGAGCTCTGAGTTTTAGAGGACAAAAAAAGTGGGTGATGTTTGTCTTTGATCCATAAAGATCCTGATGGGGTGGGGTTGCTGCACTGCTGTTGTCCTGGGGATGGTCCTACCCTAAATAAAGCCAGGCTTCCAGGAGCTGCAAGAAAGCATCAGTGCCACTAATTATTTTAAATTCCTACTAATTCTTTCACATAATTTTGCCCACAGCTGCTGTGGCTGCCCCTGGAAGTGTCCAAGACCAGGCTGGACAGGCTTTTGGAGCAGCCTGGGATTGTGGAAGTTGTCCCTGCCCATGGCAGAGGTGGAATTAAGTGACCTTTAAGGTCCTTCCCACCTAAACCACTCAGGAGTCTGTGATTATACCTCAAAAAAAAAAAAAAAAAAAAAAAAAAAAAAAAAAAAAAAAAAAAAAAAAAAAAAATAAAAAAAAAAGCAATTTAGCTTGGGGGAAAACCCAACAGCCCTCTGTACCTGTCAGGCCTTCAGTGGAGCTGCTGGGAGCTGAAAATCTCCCTGGTTTGGCAAAGCCCTCCCTGCTCTGCTCACAGCCCAGGGCCAGCTGTGATTTACTGAAAGTTTCCTCCTCCTCCTCCTCATCCTCCTCATCCTCCTCATGCCATGCTCCCCAGCAGGACAGAGATGAGCATCCCTTCCTTCACCCCCGAGGGCTGCTTTGAATCCCCCCAGGCACAGATTTGGCTCCTCCACTGCATCCCTGTGGATTTGTAACCCCCCAAGGGATCTCAGCTTGACCCCAGCCCTGGTTTTGTTGTTTTTTCAGTGTTTCTGCTCAAGGGGGTCATGGAGAACATCCCACTCTGAGCAGACCCTCCTGGAGCCAGTCCCACTTTATCTGGGGCCTCATCTCGGTTTTAATTCTTCATCCCATTTCCTTTATGGCTTTTAAACACCCTAACAAAACGTTTAAGGTTTCATTTTCCAGAATTTCAGTATTTCGTACCAAATAACTTCATTTCAATGCAATTTGAAGTGTTCTCAGCATCCCATGATTTATATTTCCACCCAATCAGAAGCACAAAGCAAACAGCTTTATTTTCCTGCGACACCCACTGCCTGCTACAGGGCAATTCCAAGCAATGAAAGCTCCAAATGGATGGAAAACCACTTTATTAAGCACCTACAGTGATTAAAAGTTCTGGTTAGGCCAAAAATCTCATTTATTTCCCACCCAGGCACCTTTATAGAGAGATAGGAAAGGCCGTGGCCTGAAGGGAACCCTCTTCCCACCCTCACTGGTGAACAGAATCATCACAAAGGAATTGTTCCATTTGATTCCTATAAAAGATCCTTTAACTTTGTTGTAGCATCTGCATGAAGCCTTTGACTTCTGGCTCAGAAGTTCCTGGCTCTGCATTTTGTATTTTTTCTTAATTCTGCACTTTCAGAAGCTGAGAGGAATTCCCTGTTTGTTCTCCCCGAGCCTGTGTTTTCTTTTCTTTCAATTCACTGAACAAGGGTTGTGTAAAGAGAAGGAAAAAAGTGGGTGAGAAGGATCAGAATTGGGATTTTTGATCTCCCTCCCTGCCCATTGCCTGAGCATCACACGAGGCAACAATTTAATTTACAAACAACATTCAGACCACTGAGAATTGTCAACTCCAGGCAGAGGAGGCCAACCAAGTGGGATTTTGGAAATCCCATATTCAATATCTGCACCAGGATGGTTTGGCATCTTCTGGAGGTGTGAAGAACATTTAATTAAAGCTGATTCACCTCAGAACTCCCAGATGTGGAAGGCAGTAGATCGAGGCAAAAAATTGTTAATTAAAGGCCCCCTGTCCAGACAGCTTTGAACAATTTGCCCTCAGAAGAAGAAAAGCAAAAGCAGCCAGAAGGTGTTTTTATAATGAATTTCCTGGGCATCCCAGGGGAGCAGCAGGTTCTGGGGTTCACTGCAGCTTCAGTCCCACTGGATTTAAGTCTGGATCTAAATCTGGGTCCAAACCCTCTCACAGTGAGTTTCAGAGGGGAACAAACCCTGCTCTGGAGGGGCAGAAGCTGTGCGAAGGCAATTCTGGCCCTCCTGGGGGCCAGAAATCCCTGACAGGAATGCTTCCAATTTCCCTTTTAATACACAAAGAAACCTAAACCTGATGTGCTAAAGGACAATCCAAGATCCTGAGGTTTTTGTGTGGGATTTTGTTTGTTTTGGTTCTTTGTTCATTTGTTTGGGTGGGTTTTGTTTTCTGGGGGGGTTGTTATTTTGGGGGAGGTTGTTTGTTTGGTTTGGTTTGTTGTTTTTTTTAACACAGTGTTCCCCCCAAGAGTTTCTGCTTCTCCTCCAGACAGCTTAAAAGCACTTCCCAAAAATGCATTTAGGACATGTCTGCACCCTGGAAAGCCTTGTTAGCATCCTCCTTTATTTGGGGAGAACAAAGCAAGCATGATTCAAGCAGCAGCTTCAGTAAAGGGAGAAAGAGAAATGTTATTACAGTTAGTGGGATAAAACCCTCTGCAGGGGCTTGACAGCTTAGAGGAAGAGTGCAGCCTCAGAGAAATGGAAATAATTAAAGGGGGAGCGTCAGAAGGCAGAACTGCAGTGGGTAAAGTGAGTGGAGGCCTCAGCCTGGGTCAAAAACTCACCCAGGCCCAGCTCAGGGCTCGGGGAGGGGATGGAATGAGCAAGGAGAAATGAATTCCAAGGAGTCCAAGACTCAACAGCCCAGTGCAGAGCTCTGCAGTGCATTAAACATCACTGCCAGGGCCTGAGAATGGACAGCCACGGGATTGTTGGGGAGCAGGAAGGGATGGGAAAACGATTCCCATTCCAGGTGAGGGAAGCACACACCAACTGCACAGGACTGAGGGATCCTGGTTCTTTCACAACCCAACTGGAGCAGCTTTGCCTCAGGAAGCAAATCAGAGTGAAAGCAGGGCCCACCTGCACAGAGTGAATCCAGAGCCCACCTGCACAGTGAAATCATGCACAGAATTAAACCTGCTCAGAATTAAACCAGAGCCCACCTGCACAGATTTAAATCAGTGCCCACCTGCACAGTGAAACCAGAGCCCACCTGCACAGTCTGAGTGAAACCAGTGCCCACCTGCACAGTGAAATCATGCACAGAATTAAACCTGCTCAGAATGAAACCAGAGCCCACCTGCACAGAGTGAAACCAGTGCCCACCTGCACAGTGAAACCAGTGCCCACCTGCACAGTGAAACCAGTGCCCACCTGCACAGAGTGAAACCAGTGCCCACCTGCACAGTGAAACCAGTGCCCACCTGCAGCCCCAAATGAGGCAGCTCCTCAGCCATTCCTGACCCCCAGCAGCAGCAGCACATCCCTGGATCTCTCTGGACAGTGACACCTCCCCCAGACCAGTTCCTTGAATAAAACACTGAACCTTCACCCTTGCAGGGCACAGAGCCTCTGGGACATCACCAGAGCCACAGTAATAATTAAAACTTGGAAAAGAAAAGGGAAAAATGGTGAAGATTAAACATCCCAACTGCTGCTGAACGTTGAACAGAAGTTTCTGGCCATGGAACCAACATGAAGTGATTTTTAATGGACAGATTGGAGTAAGCTGAGGTGGCAGGAGTGGGAATGAACTGTTGTTCAATAGGAAGTGACAGTGAGAACACCCAAGGGTTGCTGCTCTACTCACTTACTGTGATTAACAATGTTGTCCACAAAGATTGAAACTTAATTAACATTTTTAAATTGTGCTTTGACATTTTTAGCTCTTCCTATAAAAGCCCTTGTGCAGCTGTGCGGTTACAACAGAGCTTTAACTGTTTGAACCACTCACCCACTGGAGGCTGATTGTGTTTGACTTCTGACAACAGAAACACCAAAATCCAGATGTAACCAGCGTTCACAGAACTGCTCCAAGCTCCCCAAGGGATTGGTGCCTGGGATCAGAGCCCTCCTTCTCAAACAGGATTAAATCCCTCAAAAAATGTTCCATTAACTTCGGCAAAAGAATTTTGCTCAAATGGGATCTCGGAGCTGAGGATTACAGTAAGCTTGACCCTGGTGAGTTGATAACACACCTATCTTTGGGGGGGGAAGAGGAATTCAAGCTTCTGCAAGAATGTTTTGTTCACTGTTCCCACTGAATTTCCAGAGTGAGCTTCCCCAGTAAAGCAGGAGCACCAAAGGAGATGGAAAGGGACAGAATTCTTTCCTTTCCTTGTGAAAGAGCACGGTCTGCAGGAGGAAACCCAGAATTATGGGTTCTCGAGTCAGAGTTCCTCAACATTCCCAGTCTCCCAAGAGTTCACCCTCTTTTCCAGGTCACTCCTTGGCTCTTTCACAAATTTGATCCAAGGACAATCAGTATTTCTCTTTGAATATTAAAAAATAGGACAGAAGGACTCTGGAAATGAAGGAAATGTATTTTCTTGAGGACAGAATTATGATTCTGTTAAATCAGTAAGGGATAAGATATAACTCCTATATAAAAATATACGGAAAAATGGGGAAAGAAGGAAAATTTTTTCTGAGTTCTGCTAGGAAATCCAGAGTCCCTTGAAGTCTCCCACACGCTCCAGAGAACAGGTCTCATCTTTCGAGTGGGAACACAATGGATTTAATAAATTCCCTCTGCTGGGCAAAGAAATGTAAATATCTGGAGTTATATAAACACTGCAGCAGGGCAGTGTGGACATGCCTGGCCAAGCCAGGCTACAGTAAACAACTCTCCTGTGTTCCACGGAATATTTAACAGCTTCATTTAGAAAGCAGAGCTGCTTCACCTTTTCTATGTGCACCAGGTGTCAAGACACAATCACATATCAATCTATTCAAATCAACCCCAAACCAGAGCCTCTTCTAGAAAAACACAATGCAATTAGGAGGAAATGGTCAGCTCAATATTGGCCCACTAATGAGAACTGCCTCGATGAAATGACTATATTCATTTAATTAAAAAGCCCATTATGGACCCCATTCAAAGTGCTGCTCGCTGAGCTCTTTCATATCAATCTCATTTGTGTTTGCAGCATGTTTGGGGCATTATGTTGATTTGTGCAAGCAGGTTCTGGAGAACAAAGTCTTGGGCAAAAAACCACTTGGCCCCTCATGAAAGGGTTTTCCAAGAGATGAATGCGTGCAGAGATGAGTGTGAGCATTAATGGTTGTTTTCTGAACTACCTGGAGCTCGGGTGCAGGAGTAGGAGGGATGCAGTAATTCCCAACCCAGAGTACAGCTCAACTCCACGTGCAGCAGTTGCTGAATCACCACAAACTTCACTCAGATGGTTTTAGAAGTATCACTGCCACCCTGGAGGAAGGAGGAACTGTGGGTTTGTTATCTTCCTCTGTTAGAGCCAGGATTAAATGCTCTGGAGATGCAGTTTGTGTTCAGACTCAGATGTTTATTAATTCTTATCTACAGCACAGTCTCACAAGCTGTGAGTTCTAAATAGCTAGGTAGAAAATGGCTCTGTCTCGAACTCTTCCCAAGGTCTTTTAAACAAAAATTGTCCAATTATGAGATAACACCTAAATTATTTTTACTTTTAACCCAATAACCAACCACTCGTGGTCCTCAATGTGGATTTTTCACCCAATTACAAAACACCACCCAGACCCATGAAGGAGAAGGAGACAGAAGAAGAAGAAGGACTTAGGCTACATCCTAAATCCTCCCTATTGCTTTATATCCATCACTGTATTCTAAACCCTTAAACTCTGAGTTTTGCCCCCTGTGCTGTCACACACTTCTACCCAAACTCCACCCCCACAATCCCAGCGCTGTCACCCAATTTTGGGAGCCTTTTCCACGGCCTCAGGTCAGTGCAGGGTTTGCCTGGGGGTCAGTGCCTGGCAGCACAGAAACCCAAAATCCTCAGTGCCCAGGATTCCAAGAAGGAACCTGGAGGGGGGAGCTGCAAACCCTTCCAGCAGCTCCTGACTGTCAGGAAACCCACAGGAAAACTGCATTTCTCACCCTCACACACACACAGGGCAGGGGAAATGCAGCAGGGCAGAATTAAGGATGGACACAACAGGAAAGGACATTTTCCAGCAGTTGCATGCACAGATTTTGGCCTTCACTGAACAAATAAGAGTTGAAGCTGAAAGATGCTGAACAACATTGACCACTGCTGTGTGAAAACTTGAGGGAAAGCACTGCAGGTTTTTTTAGAGCAAGTGAAAAAGCTTGTAATCAGTGAGATGCACAACTTCTGCTTTGACAAGGCACTGCAGGGATAAGCAGTTGGATTTTTATCCCTTTTACCTCAGAGGCTTAAATACCATGGAGCAAAAGCACCTTCAATATGCAGAATCACTGTTAGGACAGGCAAACTCCAAAAGGTAACCCCAGCACAGGCAGAGCTGCAAAATATTTGCGTGTTCAGCTCAACCCCATCCCTGAGCTGACCCAGCTGTGAGAAATTTGCTGCAACCTGGGAAATTATTTGGAATCTCAAAGATTAAAACATAAATCTTTGCTTATCACAGGCACAACCCTGTGTGTTGAGTGATAAATATCCAATATTCTTCCCCCATCAGGCCCCTGGTAGCACCAGTTGAGCAGGAGTGGCAAAGCAGGAAGAAAAATCTGATTTTCATATCTGATTTCTGCAGCTTTTCAGGGCTTTGGGGGCAAATATGGCCTGTGCAGTTTGTGTCTAAAAATGCCAGGAGTCTGCTTTTGGGTAATATCACAAGAAAACACAGAATTGGGATGGCCTATGGGTTAGAGGGGCTCAGTTCAAGGGCTGAGGGGTTCAGTGGTGGGGCTGAAATAATTCCAGGTTGAGGGGCTCAGTCCCAGGGCTGAGGGGCTCAGGGCTAGGGTTGAAATATTCAATTCCAGGGCTGAGGGACTGAAATCTAGGGCTGAGATTCTTAGCTTCAGGAATGAAATGCTGAGTTTCAGGGATGAAAGGCTCAATTCCAAGCTGAGGGCCTCAATGCCAGGGTGGAAATATTCAATTCCAGGGCTGGGGTTCATCATTCCAGGTCTGAAATTCTCAGTTCTAGAGTTGAGGTTCTCAATTCCAGGATGGGGGCTGAACTGCAGAGCTGAGGGGCTCACTTGCAGAGCTGAGGGACTGAATTCCAGGGTTGAAATTGTCAGTTCCAGGGCCAAAATACTCAATTCCAGGGCTGACATCCTCAGTTCTGGGGCTCAAACACAATTCCAGGGCTGAGGGTCTCAATTCCAGAGCTGAAATCCTCAGTTCTGGGGCTCAAACACTCAATTCCAAGGATGAGGTCTCAATTCCAGAGCTGAGGGTCTCAATTCCACAGCTGAAATCCTCAATTTCAGAGCTGAAATCCTCAGTTCTGGGGCTCAAACACTCAATTCCAGGGATGAAATCCTCATTTCCAGGGCTGAAGTTCTAGAGCTAAGGGTCTCAATTCCAGAGCTGAAGTCCTCAATTCCAGGGCTGAGGGAGCTCAATTCCAGAGCTGAAATCCTCAATTCCAGGGCTGAAATCCTCAATTCCAGAGCTGAAATCCTCAATTCCAGGGCTGAAATCCTCAATTCCAGAGCTGAAATCCTCAATTCCAGGGCTGAAATCCTCAATTCCAGAGCTGAAATCCTCAATTCCAGGGCTGAAATCCTCAATTCCAGAGCTGAAATCCTCAATTCCAGGGCTGAAATCCTCAATTCCAGAGCTGAAATCCTCAATTCCAGGGCTGAAATCCTCAATTCCAGAGCTGAAATCCTCAATTCCAGGGCTGAAATCCTCAATTCCAGAGCTGAAATCCTCAATTCCAGGGCTGAAATCCTCAATTCCAGAGCTGAAATCCTCAATTCCAGGGCTGAGTGTCTCAATTCCAGGGCTGAAATCCCCAATTCCAGGGCTGAAGGAGCTCAGTTCCAGAGCTGAAATCCTCAATTCCCAGGCTGAAGGAGCTCAGTTCCAGGGCTGAACTCTGCTGTTAACATTTAGCTGAGGTCCAGCCGTGCCAACACTTGAATTATTTCTGTGATTGCCAGTGCTAAGAGCCAACATTTCCAGGAGAGGCCTCGTGCCCCGGCCTTTGACACCAGCAGCCGCTGTGGAGGCTGAGCAGTGCCAGTGTCCTCCATCCCTGTTCCAGCTCCTCATGGAGCACCCTGGGCACTGGGAATCACGGCCTGCCAGTGTTTCCACCCCGCTGGAATTCACAGAGCTCCGTGGCACACACAGAGAGGCCCCTTTGGAGCACAAGTCTCAGTTTTTAGTGAGGGTTCTGGCCTGTTCTGCTCCTCATGGAGCACCCTGGGCACTGGGAATCACGGCCTGCCCGTGTTTCCACCCTGCTGGAATTCACAGAGCTCCGTGGCACACACAGAGAGGCCCCTTTGGAGCACCAGGCTCAGCTTTTAGTGAAGGTTCTGGCCTGTTCTGCAGAGCTGTAGAGCAGCCTAAAAACCAGTGAGGAGCCAGCAGTGCTGCCCCTGTTCCAGGCTGAGCTGGAACAGAGACTGGACACAGCTAAGAGAATAAAGCAGATATTTATTAAAAGGCCTTTAAGGATCCACCTTGGGCAGGACAAGAGCCTGGCCAGGGCTACACCCAAGTTGAACCCAAAATGAAAACAAAATGGGCACAAAAGGGACACAAAATGGGCACAAAATGAACACAAAATGGACAAATTGTCACAAGGTCTCCCACTTTGATCAGTTTTGTTCCCTTTGCACACTGGGGTTGAATTGTCCAGTCCCAGCTCCAGGCTGTCAGGTCCCATCCTTCTTGTTCCTCCCTGCAGCCACCCTTGGTTGTGCTTTGGGGCTGAAAGTTGTCCTTGGTGTGCAGCAGG
>VZUI01001172.1:0-34703 GCA_013401135.1 Cettia cetti
TTATTATTATTATTATTATTATTATTATTATTATTATTATTATTATTATTATTATTATTATTATTATTATTATTATTCAGCATTCATACTGCTGTCAGTCCTAAGACTTCCAGACAAGAAGTGATAGGTACACAAGAAGTAAAAAGAATAAAATAAAACAACTTTAATAGCAATTGTCTGAAAGTCTTAGTCACAAATATCTTAAAATCCAGGTAATTCCCTGCATTTCTTCTGCCAGTTGCCATCCCTATGCACATATCTAAATATATATATTAAAATATATATATTGAAGTTCCACCGTTGGTAAGAGTGAGAGTAGAACCTTTTTTCAGAAATAGATATATGTCATAATTATCTTGCTTGCCTGAAATACCTGTGCGTTATAGTCATTGACTGTTTCCAAAGCTAAAACTTCTATCTAAACTAAAGGGTAAATGTGGGACACACAGAAGTACATGATATCTAACTATTAATTTTGTATGAACTTTATGAAATGTTACAGAAAACCATTATCTTCCTTTAGAAGTTTTAGGTATTAAAAATCATAAAAGCTAAAATAAAATCTGACCTTTTTTGAAAAAGACCTCATGTAACAATATTAACATCATATTTTTTTTCATTTTGACTGATACAATCATTTTTTCCCAACACATATTTGTAGCAGCTGGCAGATGTCCTTGTGCTGTGGGGGTTTTTTCCCATCAGTTTTATTTTTTCTGCTTCCTATGGGTTTTTAGGAACTGCAGCATGCAGGGATGACAATGACAACACCACCAATATAAGCAAAGAATAGTACAGGGCATTGAAAAATAAAGGATAATTTTAGGGATCTAAAAAGGCTGAAACCACTGCTAAGAATTCAGTAAAAGTAATCCATAAATGTGGCCTTCACCAGCAGAACTGATAGGATCCCAAAACAAGGTGGAAGAAATGGCAAATAAATAATCAGAATTTTTAGGCTGTGATATTCTCCAAGAATTTTAAATCCAGTGAACAGATTAGGACAGTCCATTTCCTCAGGATTTTAGATGCATTTTTCCTGAGTTTAAGGTGAGTAACTGTGTGAATAAATATTTATTTTCCTGCAAGGACAATAAAATTTAAAACTCCAGGTCCTTTGCTGACAACAACAGTGCTACTGACAGCAACAGGCTCACTCTCACTTACATGGGTGGAGGATTTGGGCCAAACTTAGGGTAACTTTTGAATTAAGAGATATTAAGTCAACAATCAAAATGTCCAGAAAAAAGAGAGAAAGAGAAGTGGTATGAAAAACAGAGAAAGAAGTGAACATGAAGTTCCTGCATGAGACCAAGGAGAGATTACAGAACCAGAAACAGGGGACTGGGTGAGGCAATTACCACATGGTTAGAAAACTAGGAACAGGACCAATATTTTTAATCCCACCTGCTGTGATTGACTACATTCCTGGCTCTGCTTTCCTTCTTCATCTCCACTTTTAATCATTCCACATTCAAAAAAGGACTGATGAAGTCCAAGTCAGATTCATCACAAATACACACAGAGATTCTTCAACATCAGGCAGAATTATTCAATACATAGTGAGTTCCTACCTCAATGTTGTGCCATTATACCAGTGAAGGAAACAACACAGACAAGAGAGTCCAAATTGCATCTGTTTCACTAAGTGTGAAAGGCAGGAGAAAATTAAAAGCAAGTAAGGTGAGTGTTTGTCTAAAGACACGTGTAGGAGTTGAACAGACTGAGTAAAATTAGAAATGAACTCCTAAGCTATGATACAGACAACGTCAAGCCCTCCAAAAAAGAAATTAGAACAGTGAAGGAAAATCTGAGCTGGGGCTGTGACAGAGTGGGAAGAATAGAAGGAACTGCTGTAGGAAGTCACTGTGCAGGGGCTGCACCCTCTGTAAAAGGAGCCTGTGGGAGTTGATGGATTGCTACTTCATAGCCCTGAGAAAGAGGAAATCTGGAGTCTAGCATCAGAACAAATATTGAACTGAATCCCCATGCCTGTGATAGGTATATATTTGGAAGAATGAGACCAAGAGGTGGCCATATCCAGTATTAACTGTATTGGATTGTACAGAAAGAACAGAGTCTTGGCTTCCAAGGCATCAACATTAAAAAGTAATACAATACAGTTATTACAAAACAACAATTGAAAGCCCAATAGAGGTATCTCTTTTACATAATGTGTCTGTTTTTTGTGAATTCCTTAGAAAGATTTGCTCAATTAGCAGTAAAAAATAAATATTCAAGGAGACAAGAAAATGTGTTCTTAGTGAATTAGTCTGATTAATTACATTTACAATCTGTTTCTTTTAGTGCATGCTTTCAAAAAATTGCATTTTTGATGAAGAATTGTGCTCTGCTGTTGAGTGTGGAAAAGGGGGTCTAATAGAAAGAACCCATAAGCTGCAGGTTTATGCAAATACACTGGTTGCACATGTACACACATATTGTTCATCATCAATTCACTGAGGTTGTTAGTTTTACTCTGTGAATAAAAGTCCCTGAAACCATATTGTAGCTGCTGAAACTCAGAATAAAATGGTTGTTGTCCCTGGAGACAAATTTTTCAGAAACATAACAATGAAATATATAATATGTAAGAAATAAGGCTGTACAGTTAGTTTTGGATATATATATAGAGGACAGTCCAGCTACCAAAAATTTGAGAAAAACTCTTATAAACTTTATTGAATTAGAGTCTTTAATAAAGGTTTTTTAATTGGAGCCACTTGATACTGAAACTTTTCGATCAATGGGAGGAAGTACTGCCCGTGTTGTGCACAGCCCGGAGCTCTCACCTGACACTCCTGTGCTGCTCCAGCTGGGAGCAGAGTCATGTGCAGGCACAGGGCTCAGGGTTTGTGGGCTCAGAGTAAAGGTAAAAGCCCAGCTGTTCTGCTTGGCATTTACTCTGGATGATTCCTGGGAAATCTGCCAGGTTTATGCTTAGGAGGCACTGGCTTTTCCATGGAGACTGTGGGGAAAAACAGTCCTCTCTGAGTAAAACATAGGCGAACCCTCAAGGGAATCTTGAGAGGGAAAACTTAGAGATTTTGCATCATCTTCCTTACAGCAGAGGTGGTTCAAGGCTCATTCTCTATTGCAGTTAGAAAAAAAAATTAGCTGCTTTTTTAAAAAAATAATCTTTTTAATTTATATGAATGTGCGCTTCTAATGAAAAGTTTGCTCTAGATGATCCCTGAAAATCACTTAGCAGTAGTAGTGCTAGGAATTCTTACCAGGAGAATAAAGAGCCTGGGTTAGCTGATGATGTATAGTGCCAGGAGCTCACAATGGACTCTGCTTCCCAGGTTAGGAGCTGACAGATGTGCTGTATGCCCCTTCCAGCCTGCGGTGTTCCCTTCCCACAGGGACCAAGTTTTGGAAGGCTGATGATAAGTTTGTAAATATCAGTGCCTCATTGTGACACAGTCTTGAAAACAGCTTTTTTTATCCAGGATCTGGAAAGTTTTCCCAACTACTGCTGAGCAGACAAAACCTCCAGCAGCTCCTGGCTCGGGCACAGAGGCCCCACATTGTTGCATGTGTTCCCAAGGTGGATTTCTTATTATCTACCCTACACCTTCACGGCGCCTATGTCAAAGCTGCCAGTGTAAACATTCCAAGCACACACGGGCACATCCCCACACACACACCAGCAAATATCTCTCATGCCTTATTTCCATGAATATTTCTGTGAATGAAATCTCAGTGCAGCAAACATTCACAGAAAGAAAAGAAGCAGTCATAGACACTGAGTGAACTTTATGATGCTAAAGAAAACTTAAACCAGCACTGTTCATCTCTTTATCCTAAGGTCCTTTGAATCTACAGTTTTCTTCATACGTGGACTGCCGAATTTGGCCCATAATTCTCCTTCCAGAAGTTCTAGATTAATCCAAAACTCTAAACCAAGTTATTTTAGCTATTTTCATTAAATTTTCTAAAGGTGTCACCTTGCAGAAGAAGAAAAAAGTCTTTGAAAAGGTACTGACTGAACGGTTAAAATTTACATAAGTCTAGAACTATTATCATTAAAAATATCTACAACATAGCCCTCACAAGCCTCAAGATGCTTCAAAGAATTTAATTATACTGATTTTTAAGGAAGTGGGTAAAGTTCTGTCACCTACATGATGTGAAATAAGATTTTTCAAATCCCTTAGAAACATTCAGATGGAAGCATTTTTGCCCTACCACATGCACAGAGAAGAACTCATTTTTTTATTGACCTTCAGCTTCTCTGCCTGTGCTTTGGAAAGGCCCAAGTCAACTCTACTTGTCCCTGATCCCTTTTCCTCATGCTCCCCTCAGAGATGACATTCAAGCTAAGCTGCTTTGGGTGAGGACATTCATGGTCCAGGGTCTGGTGTCCTACTTTCTAGGAACAGGTCAAGCATCAATGTGCTGAATGTCTTCTCAACACTCGGTGTCTCGTGGCATCTGATAGACAATCTCCAGCCTCTTAGTTTTCCTCATTTTCTCATTTTCAGAGAGATGGTTGCAAAGAGATTTTGTTTTCATGACTGGATTTAAAAACATATATATTTTCCTGATATCTAAATTCTGAATTTAGTTAGATTTTTGATCTAGTGTAATGCCAAAATCAATCAGGCTGAAAAGGAACACCAGCAGGATCATTCTGTGAATGAAGGTAGAATAAAACCTGTGAGAGAACAGAAGGGTCTGGCTTCTTTGAGTAAATAAATACCTTAAATGCAATGTTGAAAGCTATCCATGGTATCACACAAACCTATCAGTTGGCTGAGCTGAACTTTCTGTGGAACCAACAAACATGTTTAACCAAATTGTAGTTTATGCAAATCACTTTACATAGCTTTGAACTTAACTTGCATTTATTCCTTACCCTGGTTTACAAGGAATTTTCTTTCTCTCCTTAATTATTTGTTTTTGTTTGGTTTTGCTCTGTATCATGGCATGATCTCTGCTGTAGGAGGGGTAAGTTCCACATCAGACAGCTGTTCCAACCAAAAAAACCCTAATCTAGATAAACAAGTCTCTAATCTGGAGGCATATGAAAGTTCTCCAGACAAGGTCTGCTCTGTGCTTGGGGTTCACTTTGCTTTCTGGTTCTCATATATAGAGGCCTGCTTGGGAAAATCAGACAAACTGTGTCTGCTTTGAATTTATCAGGCTAACACACACACAGAAAACAAGAGTGTTTAGACTCTGGGCTGCTGGTGAATGCTCAAAATTTCCCACTGTCCCAATGACTGTAGAGCTAGTTGGCACATCTTCAATAAAAAATTACATCAGTGATGCTCTGGAAACTCAATTGAGGCATAGGAATTACAAGAAAATAAGCAAATCCACAGTGAAAACTTTGGCAAAAATTCTCTACTTCATTTCAAACGTAATAACATTCCTGGTCTCTAATTTCTATTTTATTTTTAGTGATAAATGAATTACTAGTACAGCTCCTCATAATCTATTTCTTTCCATTTCTCAGACTCTTTTGGGGAGTGGTATAATTTTAGACTGTAAAAATATACGCCATCTGGTTTATATCTAATTGAGCCACTGAAATTCACATTTTTTGGATGTAAAGCCATGCTTTAGACAGAACTGGAGAGAGCCTGTGAGTAGTTACACATTGTTGAGAGCAAAGCTGACTCCACTGCCTCTCTAGGCACACCTCCCAGCTGGCCTTGGTTTTGGCTCACCTGTGTTGTCACCTTGACTGAGATGACACAGAGTCACAAGAGACATCCACATTGCCCATAGAAATTGCAGTGGTGTTAAGACAGGTATTTAAAGAAGCCCCTTTTTTTGGCTACCAGCCAATGTATAAGATTAAATGTTTGAGCAGAAGTGCTGATTTTATTATTCCCAAAATACTCCAAAGCAGAGGGGAAAGTGGTGCTCTCTTGATTTTTTCTGTCCTATCAATTCATGGCCAGTAAACTGGTCAGTTTGACCAGTTGGTCACAAAGTCTAGTATTTGGGATTGGTAAGAATGGTGACATACAGGATGAACTGGAGAATTTGGAAGAGTTGTCCACCCAGTCTTTTTCTCCTGCCTACCTCTATTTGCTAAGCTCAGTGTGAAAGTCCTGCTTGCTTATGAGTGACAGTGCAGCTGTGTCACCTATTGGTTTGGATTTGCATCTCTGGCTCAGCAGCCCCCTGAACTGCAGTGGGAGTCATTCACTGAGTAAAGTGTCCATTCCCTAAATGTATTTTCTTGTACACCTGGAAGAGAATGATCCCGAAGAAATTTGCTTTTCCTCAGCAGATACCCTAATGATGCTCCTTGCTGTGCTACTGTCAGTAACAAAGGACAAAGCTGTGAAGTCTGGGTGTCTTTGCCATTTCGATCACAGAGATTACAGGGAGTGAGTGAACAAAGCAGGAACAAACAGCACAGTCAAAACAGTGAGCAAATCTGCTGAGTGTTAGAAGTTAATGAAATACAGTTGGCTGCCACTGACATTGGGCAAACACAGGCTGAAGGCTTTCAGCACAGCAATACTGTATTTGCTCTAAATGGGTTTACTGCAATAATTGAAACACAATATGCAATTATAGCATATTTACTGCATCCTCTTCAAACTTGTGAAGCTGATGAGGAACACATTCATTCAGCAAACCTATCTTGCTCTCTTTGCATCACTAGCTGGGCTGGCAGAGACACAGATGGGAAAAATCTCTCTGAAGAAAACAGCTCTGCTGCTGAGAAATGTACATTCCATCATCCTAAAATGCCAACTAACGCAATCATCAGAACAAGCTCCAATGAAACATCACACTGATACTGGCTTCACACAGGTCGGTACATCTGCTGCCAATCTGTTGTCCATTTATGCCCTGTTTATGGCCCAAGGGAGCAATTTCTATGTGCAGCTTTTACTCTCAAGACAACTGCTTTGGAGAATGGCACTCTAAGGGTGTACATTTTCTGACACAGGATTTTTTATCTTATATTCTGCTCAGAAACAATGTAATTCAAGGCACTGGAAAGACAGCTACCAATATTAATGTGCATTAGGTCAAACCCTATCCAGTGTCCATACTGCCTAGATGCTGGCAAACAACAGGAAGGATCCTCCTATTGCTTTTGGAATTTGTAGTACTCTCCTACCTTTGCATCTTTATTTCTAGTCAGGGATCATGCATTTCATCTTAGTAGCTGGAATGTATTTAAAAAGTTGACTTGGAGCTCGAGGGTTCAGACCTGCTGAGAATGTGCCCAAGGTGATTTTTGTGGACATTTATGACAGATCCCTGACCATTACAGACATACATTCCTCACCTAATCAGGAACAGGCACACTTGTCATTTTGCCTGTAGCAATATTTGCAAGTAGCAATAATCAATTAGGGTGACAATCCAGAAAATTTAGAGCTGCTCATGGCTCCAGAGCTATACGAAGTCTGAAATAGAGAAACTTCTTGGTTAGTACAGTTCTTTCTGTTGTGCCTCCCTCTAGCACTCTTTTTCAGGAAGCTGGCAAAATATCTTTGTGGAACAACAGAGCCTGGGAACTTCTTTCTGACAAGTCCCTCCCATTCACCCCCAGGCCCCAGTCACTATCAAGGATAGGAGCTGAGGTTAGAAGGCATCACAGAACATTTAACATGCAATGCCACCATGTGTTTGACAGACAGGGTGTCAAAAACTCCTCCCTAGAGGAAGATTCCCAAACATTAAATTCTTGGATGATTTATTTATTTCATGGTTTACCATAGTTTTCCTCAGTAATGACTTAAATGAGCTCTGAACAAGCCAATGTTCCAAGTCCTTCCTCTTATAAAGTTACATTGCAGCATAAAAGGACAGGTGAAGGTCACCTCCACACTGCCGGACAACTTGGGTGCAGAGGCACGCCCATAAGTTCTACAGTCTTTGGGACAAGTTCAATTATGCAACATCTCCACTAAGCACAGCCCCACCAGTTGCTAAGTAAAACCAACAGTGGATAAAACACTTACATAAACCTATTTTTCCTTCAACTCTTGCACAAAATTCCTCCCACTGCAACACTAGACTAAGCACTAACAATAAGTATCATTAATTAAATTGTATTTTAATGGCTCAGGAGGTGGATTCTGTAAAAAGGAGGAAGGGCAAAGAAACCTGGATTTAGAGAATAAGGATGAATTTAGACAAGAAGGATGGATTTCACTTCATTTTAACCATCTGAAAAAAGAGCATCTGGGCTAAGCTCATTCTTTGTGCTTCACTCAGCCCCTTTCAAACAAAGGAGAGAAGCAGATGCTTACAGAAGATAAAAGTTAGATTATTTTATGTGAGAAGTGATTTTGAAACACTTAAATATGACAAGACAAGGACAGAGTATATGAAGAACCATACAGAGATCAAGGAACTATAGGTTTTTTCTTCACAGGAAGCCAGACATGAGCAGAATAACTTCTCAAGTCTCCTGCGTTCCTCATGGTCTTTCTTGCTAGAATTCAAAGGCTAATCAGCAGCTGCAGATATTACAGGCAGTTCAATGAAAGATAGAATTCATAAAACACACTTCTTTAATCTGAAGGAAAAGCTTGCCTAAACACTGATCCCTGGAAGCCAGGAGGATCTCTAAGCAGGACTAAAAATTGTGAGTAATGTGGCAGAACAGAAACCACAGCATTGTAGTATGGTCCAAGAATGGAAAGATCCTTTGGAGTTTGAGCCTCATATAGTTAGGATTCATAAATTGCCTCTGACTTCCTTGCCTGAGCTTCACACGTGTTCACTGGAAAGATCACTTATTCAAGCCTCTCCTGTCAAATGATGTACCGTTATTTAAAATAAATTAATTCTTTCTAGGACTTGAGTGCATTTTTTACATCACCTGTGAAGCTTTCTGGACACACTGACATAATCTGTGATTGATTCATTAGGTGGTAGGCTGAAAAACATTACAAAATGTGAAATAAAAAATTTAGTTAATAAGGAAGAGGTCAGACTATATTATATGAATTAACAAATCATGAAAAATGCATAGGTATATGATGGTTTCAATACTAATGCAATTTTTGTTTGAAAGCTGTGATTCTATGGCTCTATAGAAAAGAAATTATAAGAAGACTTTATGCCTGATGCATCTTCCTGCCCTTCCTTCCCTTTCTGATGCAGAGAGGGTGAACACACTCTTTGAAGCCATTTCCCATAAGCACATCTCACTAGGTGGTTGCTTACTCACAGATGCAGCAGCCTGAGGGGGCCAGTGAAGGCACTGTCCGGGAAAAAGGCCGAGAGAATAAGAGCAGACAATCCAAAGGAAAACTAAGAAGCAGTGAAAGAATGACCAGGAGTCTGTACTGATGCTGTTAAGAGTCTGAAACAGCATTTTCTCTGTATGTAGGCAATACTCTGTTGCTTGTTTGGACCCTTTATGCCTTAGCACAAGACCTTTTGAAGGAGGAAACACAAAGCATTCCTGCTTACATTAATAGATCTCCCAGTTAGGACACAGAAACAAAGTCAAAACTTTTAATGTGGTCCAGCAGAGATGGAAACATGGTTCCATCTTATGCTGATGTTAGTTTCAAGAAAAAATATGTCTCTTATAGACTTTTTTACACAGATTTAGCCTTTCTTTTTTGATGTGGAACATGACCTTTGAAACAAATTTGAAAGAGTTCAAGAGAAAGAATTCATGGAAGAGAAGGAGCCCAGGCAATAGAATCCTTGGGATAATCAAATTCCTCCTTAAATAAAAAAAGAAACTGACACATATGTACATCTTCCTAAGTAACAAGGGTGGAACTTTACAATCCTTATTTCGTCCATACCTCAGACTCTATGATGGACCTAAAAACTCCTATAAACTTGATTCCAAGTTTACTGCTCTTTAAAGCATTATGCCATTTACAAAGCAATCTTTTTTTAAAAAAAAATCAGTTTGGAAAACAAAGGGGGAAGGGATTATATTGCACTTCTTTGAAAGGGTCTCCCCAGGATTCCTCACTTTCATTTTCCCAGAGGAATTGGATGGTTCCTCTGATCTCATCAGAGATGTGGTGAAAAACAAAGCTCTCCTCTGGTTACCCTACTGAAAGTTGAATGCTTAGAGGTAGAAATGAAGAGTTAGAACTTGCAGTTCCTTTTCCAGCTTGGGATGAACTTTGGCTGCATGTCTATCTGCACCACAGATGGACTCATCCTTCCCTCATTTCTTCACCTTGTCTGTATGTCCTGAGACTTCATTTTCCAACGTTTGTTGTGCAGGCACCTTCACCCTACTAAAAAGTGAAGCATTTATATATTAGGACTACTTTTTTCAGTGGAAATAGTTTGGCAGACATCTCTTCAAAAACAGCAATGATACCTGTGCTAAGTTACCATTCTTTATCTTTTGCTTGTCCTGTCAGTTTTCTGGCAGACCACAGTAAATCAGAAGCATTTGGAGTGTCACAAATTATTTTCCAGGCTGTCCTGTCACAGTTCAGGGCTGGAGCACAGTGAGAAAACAGATGTGATTTGGAACTAGATATGGCCTGTCAGACCAGCAACCTGAGCTTTAATGCTCAAAAAATATGCTGTAGGCACTTGCTTTGTGATTTTGTCCTGCTAAGTGACTCTTACAGTTGTGGATTTTTGCCTTATAAACAAAACTTCTTGGGAAGGAATTCACATTCCCAGACTGTATGTCCTCTGAACTCCTGGAAAATTTGATTTTCAACTGCTTAGTATCTACAAGATTTTCAACTGCTTAGTATCTACAAGATAAGAAATAAAAACACTGGGAAGAAAATAAAAATAAGGGCATGATGCCAGTATAGCAGAGCAATAATCATGGCGCTTTTCTTCAGTAAGGCCTCAGTCTTTGTTTCACAAGTCAAAACCAGTGAACATTTCATTACTTATCCTCATGAAGAGACTGATGAATGGTATCTTCACCTAGTGAAGGATCAGCCTTGCTTTTTCTCCTAATTTTGTGTGTTTCAGGTGGCTGTGAGCCAGAAGACTGTACCTGAGTGCTATCTGATGCTTCCACTCAGGGCTACTTCCAGCACAAATGCAATAATAATCCACTATACACCAGTCATCACAGCAGAGTTCCACCAAAATGCTAAAACACACATGTGGTGACAAAATACTTCTGATATCTTTCTACCAACATTCAAAATAATCTGAAGCATTTCATACATTTCAAGAGAGTTACAGAAACCTTACTCAATGTCTTTTATGTTTTCCTAGTCTTTTTCTCCCTACTGTTTGATGGAGTTCATCTATGTTTCTGTAAATTCAGTGCTGCTTTAAGAATGAGGTTTCATACACTTAATAACTGAAGAGTTTTTTACAAAATCCTGAAGCTTTCTCCTTCCAAGGGAAAATAAATCATGTAACTGATGGAGAAAGCAAATCAAATATAGAAAAATGCCCACTCTGGGAACAAATATATCTAGAGCTAGTCCTTCTCCTTACAGCTTGAGGCTGATGTAAGAAAATGCATTTGTAAAAGCCAGTTGCTCAGCTGGTACACATTGCTGCAGCTTAGTTAAATAGGCAGATCTGCATCAAAGTTAATAGAACTACTGACCTACACACCTTTGACTGATGAGCGGGCTTATTTCTTAATAAAATCTGGAAATATTGATAACCTTGGAATGGGATTTAACTATTAATGCGCATATAATAGTGCTTGCTTGTCTTGCTTTCTGAAGTAGTGCAAGAACTGTGTCTCTTATTACATACTGGCAGTTCTAATTTACCTAGAACAGAAATCCCTACAAACCTGTGCACATTTATAACATATTTAAAAGGCAAAATGGATATTATAGTTACAGTTATCATCTATAGTTATAGATAGAGACTTAGCAATTGACCCCTATCTGTAGCATGAAAAAAGATCCTGGTAAGACCCCAGAATACAATGTCATCAATTTTGTGTTGTTTATAATGTTACAAGTAACACCATTACTCCCCTGCAGCTCAGTACTACTTGGGAATTTCCTCCTCTGAAAACCCACATTGGTAAAGGAGGGTAAAAGGAACCAGTTTTTATTTTGCCCTGTGATCTACAGAGGCATTTCAATAGAGTACAACAATGTTGAGGCTGACATAACCAGAAAGCTGGCAGTAAGTGAGGACAGATATTGAAGAACATGCTTTGGCCAGAAATGAGCTTGGGTTAAGTATTGTCACATTTTAGGCAGGTTGGTAGAGTTGCTAGCTATGTTTCCAAGAAATGGTATTTATGGATAAAGTTCTTTTGCATGTGAGGTACAAGGGCTTGATTACAATGAAGCAATAGTGAGCTGAGGTGTGCCTCTTTCCAGGTAAGTTTTATATATATATAATTTTCTATACATACATGTATATATGTATGTGTGTGAGACTATTCAAATATATGTAAAATTCTTAATGTATTGAATTACTCTTCTGAATGATGCTATTTATACAGCAAAAATTTACATTGACCTTCCTAATCATATTTTATTAGGAAGGGACAGAGGAGATTGTTTTCTCTTTCCCCAGACTTTGAATTTGGATCAGGTAATCTTCAGGAGATGTCTCCCATATTTATCTTAAATATCTGTAGAGGTAGAGATTCTTTAATCATTCTTACAAAAATTTCCGGAGACTAATACCATAAAAGTCTCATTCCTGAATAGGTAAGAATCTCACAACAAACAGTTCAAATTATTTCTTCTAGAATGTATTAAATTTGCCTTTATCAAAACATAGAAACTCTTTGGCCATCATAAATGACCCCTCATTTGTCTTTCCTAAGCTCTTTGGTGTTGGCTAATAACACAACATCTGTAAATACTTGTATTACCTTCCAGATTTGCTACTTCTTTGATCACTACGTGCTGCTTCTTTCAAATTTCCAGCACACCTAGCAACTATCATAAGTGCAACAGCCCCTTAGGCTTTCTAGTGTTTTACTTTATGCTATACTGAAAAAAAAAAAAAAAAGAGAAATCATTATTCTTTGTTTCCAGCTTTTTTGACAGTTCCAAATTCAGGAAAGAGCCTGACATCTCATGCATGACTATTTCAATTCTTTAAAAAGTCTCCTGCAAAGATTCTTCTGAGACCTTTAGAAACACTGAAAAATTGTAACTGCTACTGTTCCTTTATGCACTTTTTAGGTGATATGTTCAAAAGACATTTCTGTCATTTTTCCTTTTTGCACAAACTGCTTGTATTAATGTAGATCAACTGAGCTTCATGAAGGTGCTTGAAATCCAATTTCTCATTTTTGTCTCAACCAGTTCCTTTTCCTGTTATTTTTTATCAACTTTTAAAAAGTGACCTTTGAAGTAGCATAAGTAGCTTCAATGTGTATTCTGCTTTCTCAAAAAAACTATATATGAAAACATGAAAAAGTGTTGTTCCTCTCTCTGAACACATCTGCTTCATTTTATATTACACATCTTGTCTTGATAGCAAAGATTATAAACTTGTCTACACAGCATTTCATAAAAAATTCAAGAACAGAAGAACAAATAATAAGGACCTGTTCCAGTGTTTATTAATTCACATCAAAATATTCATGATTAATTCAGATATCTGACCAAGGACTGGGAAAAGGGAATTATGTGAAACAATCTCATGCCCAGTTTAGCAACTAAGGCTCAAAAATTTTCATTCATCGGTTAAAAAATACTTTATATCATAGATGAATCAAAAGAAAAAAAAAGCAGATCTCCCAAACATGAGATTTTCAAAGGGAAAAATGCAGAATGATGACTTTTAGACCTCCTGGTAATGAAGTGAATGAAAGCAATCTTCTTTATTTGCCTGTTTCCAGGTCACCTCCAGCACTCGTGTGGGCAGGGTGCAGATGTTTTGCCCAGAGTCTGGAGCTGCTGTTTGGCACTGCAAGACATATGCAAACCTCTCAGGAGCTGCAGGCCTTTGGAAGTTCACTCTGTGCTGCTCACATGGTGAATCACTGGCTTTTGCATGTTGGAGGAATTGCGTGACAGACGGCGTTTCTCCCCTTCAGGCTGCTGCTGAAATTCTGCTTGCTTACGAGAACATATGCTTTAAAAAAACCCCAAAAAACAACAACTTCTCTGCTATTTGGCACCTAAAGCCTTATTTTAATTTCTGGGTGCAGCTTTTTCTCTGAACATATTGTGAAATACCAGTGTGTCACCCATCTGTTCCAACTTGGTGTCTTCAGGGCTGAGTGCTGTAGGGGAAAGGTCATCATTAATTCACCTTAAAAAAACCTTGATTTGCTTACAAAAATAGTAATTCAGGGAATTCATTGTATTCTACTCACAGTGCAGTTATTACTCCTCATTTAACAATAAATACCTGGGGACAAATCCTCTCTGCATCCTGTGGAGCTTGAGCAATCCAAATCCCACAAATCTTTCCTTCCATTTCAGGTCAGGGCGATCATTGATGTAGGCTCTAAAGATCTCTCAAAACCACACACATACCTGGGGTTTTCAAAGTGATGACATGCACACAAGTTGACCAAGGAGTGTTTGACAGGTTTGTGATGTCACAGAACCTGACAGAACTGAACAGAACGTAACCAAGCAGGAGCTTGTGACCTGCAAACTGAATCAATGTGACACAGGATTCTCAAGGTAACTCCTGATACAGCTAGAACAGAGAAAGGTCTAATTGTGGTAAATGAGCCCAATGAGTTTCAATGGGTTTAGCTCACTTATTCCATTGGAAGCTCACTGGGATGTGAAGTTTCTTCTTTTTCTATGGGCATCGTACCGATGCCTGTTTTCAAGTCTACAAATCTTGCCCTGTTATTTTTGCAGCCTTGTATGAACCTGCACAGCTGAAAAGAGGCATATGGCATTGCTCTGGGCTCCTTCTGGATGCTGGTGAATCACTTGTCAGGGTAGAGCTCTCTGCACAGTGATGTACAGGGCTCTGCACCACTCAGGCCAGGTACTCAGATCCACCAGAGTCCCTGACATGACTCATTAGCCCTAAACCCTTCACATCAATGGCTCCTCCAGCTCCAAGGAGCCCGAGACAAGACTCTAACATCCTACAACCAGTCAAAGGGCATCTCAGCAATGCCTGGGCTGACTTTATATTTGTTCAATGGAAAAGTCCTGCAGATCCTAGGAAATAAATCTACTGTAGAAAAGGATAGATCTTCCCCTGAAATACTGTCAATCACTGCCCTTGTGAATTTGGAAACGATTTCTCAACCTGTAGGGAGTTGTGGTAAGATTTTGTGAGACTTCAAGTAAAAAAAATGACATGCGCAATTCTGTAAATCCACTCTGTAAATCCTTGTTTAAGTATGCACATGCAGAGGAGCATATGCAAGCAGATATTTAAGAGTGTCTGGGTGTGTGCATGTGTTGGTGGAGATGTGCTTATGGATGCAGGTGCACATCTCTCTACCAGTCAGTTGAATCCAATGTAACAAAAGCAGGGTAATTTCAAAGACATTATATTCCCACAAGTGTTATGAAAATCAGTAACTGGGTGGAGCAAAAATACACTGTGGCTACATATACAGTGGTGAATTAATCATGCCTCATACTGTTCTCTGCTCCTGAAGCCATTTGGCACAGAGCACACAGTTTGCATGCTATTAAACTCTTACCCTCCCAAAGAGAATGACCATGTCCAAGTGCCTATTTTGGTCGACCTTGCCCTATTCTAACTCCTTAGCCATTCCTGGGAATTGTTTAAAAGAGTGCTAGTTTTGTCTGGTCAAAACTATGCCAGCCAATATTCTCACAATTTAACAGCATAGTTGGTAAAGTTCCAGTGCTTGGGAACATTCCCGAGTATTGTTTAATTTATTAGTTTGCAGTTTACGTGTGCACCCAACTGAGAAGCAGACTGTTCTGTTAATTCAGGCTTTATTAGACACCAGAATATGCCCATAAAAGCAATGTTTTGACTGCCCTAGCAGTGGGGAACTGCTAAGATCTGAGTTCAGATTTTGCTAGGTGTCAGAGGGAACAACCAGGCAGCACAAACCAGCAGGGAGTTGGGCTTCACAAGTTCCACTGCTCACAGCCTTGCTTGTTCTTCCCCATCACCAGTCAGTGCATTTGCTGCAGGGGAAGCACACGACCAAGGTCAAGAGAATTTGTCAGGTGGGCTCTGAGAAGCCCTCACACTGAAATGGCATGTGGTTTCTCAGGGATAACAGAATCCCCTGCTTTGTGCTGAGGCTGCCTGGAAGCTGGAAGCACACACATCAGGCTCATTTTCTTAATGGGTGCTACAGACAGTGCTCCAGAGCACCTGAAAGTGCCTGTTTCGGGAGCACTTGTGCAAAACAGTGGAAGCAAAATTGTCAAACCTTTACCTACAGAAGCTGAATGAAGAAAAGTGAATAAAGAAAAGCTGAAAAAAAAAAAAAAGACTGAGACCATAGCCAGTTGGCAGGAACACCACAAAACAGACAAAAATCTATGAGTTTTGAGGGAATGAGGACACCCCTATTGTCCCATTGGTCCTGAGAGCACTCCATCTCCTTGTACTTTTCCACCCCTTGTTGCATGTGGGAGCTGCTGTGTGCACAGAGTGGGCAGCAGTGCAAGAAGCCTGTACTTCACATACAGCAATGCACACTTGCCAGACTGATGTGCTTACTGATCAAAATAGGGGAAAATGAAGAAAAAAGTTTATGATCTAAATGATATCATGAGAAGCTTAATTCAGAATTATCCTAGAGCCAAGTGCTGCCAGAAGCAGAACACTGGGAAGAGATCAATCAAAATATACATTGTCTTTTGTTGGTCAGTGGTGGTGAGAGACCAAAGCAAGACCTCAGTCCCCATCTATAGGTCAGAAGACCAGGGGGTTGTTGGGCACTGGAACAGGATCCCCAGAAAAATGGTCAGAGCACAAAGCCCGACAAAAAACATGAAGCATGTGGACAATTCTTTCAGGAACATAGTGTGATCCTTGGTTTTGTCTTGTGCAAAGCCAGGAACGGGACTTAATGATCCTTGTGGGCTCCTTCCAGCTCAGGATAATCTATGATTCAATGAACCCACTGGGCAACAAAGGAAAGGTCCTGTGCTGAAGTGTGCTTGAGGTGTAAATAAACATCTCCTGCAATGGATTGAAGAGAGACATGTGACAGCTGCCATTACATAGCAAGTCAGTGATAAAACCCAAACCTTTGGCTTCCTGACTGCCTATCTAATGGCTGAGGTGCTTGTTTGGCATGTCTATCAGATGGACAGGGCTAGACACAGAGGCAGTGAGAAGCAAATGTGAATGTACATAGAAAGGAAATATTGCTGTATATGAGAGGAACACTGAACTTCCTGCTTTTGGGGCTAATGGAAATCTTTTCAAAAGAGATTTCCAAGGGAAAATGATCTGCAAGATCAGCAGTTTCCAGGAAAACATCAATTTATTTCAAATGTGATAGGACATAATAAAAATGCAGTCTTTCAAAATTTTTACCTCATTTTCTGTCAGAGGTATTAGCTTTTTGTTGAAAGTGATAAATCTGAACAGTCAGAACATTGCCGGGAAATAACTTCACTTAATTTTCTGAAAAGTTTCCAAAAAAGCTTCCACCTGAATCAGGACAAGAGTGAACTGAGGGTCCAGGGTGTATTGGGATATTTTATCAGTAAGCTGTAGTACAACAAGGGGAAATGTACAGCCAGGGTGCATGAATAAACCAACCACCCAATGCAGCTGCATGGGAATATGTGGCCATACCCTTTGCAAACAAGGCCATGCATGTACATGCCAACACAATCACTTTGCTTGGATTTGCCAGGAGAAAATGGAATGTAAAGTAGTCTGTAAATATCCAATAAATCTTGATCTCAGTATTTTATGTGTTTCTACCTTAGTCAGGAAGGAACTTGGGTTTTTTAAAACCTGAAGATAATGCAACGAGTTCAAATGTGGTGTTTTAGTGGAAGAGAGAAAGAAAAGGTTTTGATTGTTCTGCCATTCCCTAGAGAGGGTCTTATCTCCAAATAAACCTTTTTAAGAGCTTCAACCTTATTTTTAAAGAAAAACAAACACATCCAGAAACTTAGGCAGACTTTCCTGTTTAGTACAGGAACATTCCCAAAAAGTAACATCAACAGAAAAAAATCATGTCAGTGATTGAAATAATCAGTCCTATAGCTCCTCTCTCTAATTCCATGTACTAAGCAAACTGTATGCCTACAGTGTAGGCAATTAGTCTTAGATATAAAGACTATTTGTTATTTACAACAGAAAAAGAAACTACAGTTAGATGGGAGATTCTTTAAGGTTTGGGGTAAAAATTCAGGGGTAAAACCCTTTCTCAGCTTCGTCCTTATCCCCTGAAAAATATTTCCTGTGTTTTCACTGAGATTTGTAGCACTCAATGCAGAAATGTCATAAATCTGGTGAATATGCTGTCTGCTCAGAACAGTTTGTTCAGTTCTGGGTCTAATTCTGTGTTGAAGCGTGCAAAAATGGTCATGGTTTATAGGGAAGCTCTAGTAGTATTGAAGGCCTTTTATTTTATCCTTCTTTGTGAGGGGAAAATATGACTTTGCTAAAAGAATGATTCCATTAGGCAGCCCTAAAGGCTGAATGGACTATAATGTATAGTTGAATTCAGAAGCATAAACAGTTGGTGCTTCATCTTTCTGCCAGGACACTAGCTTTCTCCAAAAACACCATCAGTCTCCGTTTGAATGTGTGCACAGCTGCAATGCTTGAAGACACTGAGTGAAGTGTCATGTATTAAACATTTGTAATTGTTTTTCACTGGACTGTGACCTGAATTTAGTAACATCTGACTGATGGTTACTACCAACAGGATATCCCAATGAGTGAGAGGAAGATCCTGTGTCAGTGCATTTGCTGGAGCTAGACCAGCTGTTTTCTCTTTTGTTTAATATGTTCAAAAGTCTGTAAGGATATCATCTGTAATGGGGAGAGTGCCAGAGCTTATCAGAGAGATAAGAAAACTGCCTAAGTTTCCTGGACCTCTTTGTACTTGGGAACACTCATTGCATGATTATGGCATGTACTGGCAGAACTGAGACAGTAAAAGCAACTGAGTCTTCAAATCTGTCTTGTTGGACACTGTACGGTCCTCATGTTTCCTGTTCCTCTGGCACAGCTGACCCTTCAGTCAGGATCAAGATAGACTGTGAAATGAAACCCTGGGTTACTTTTATCTTTGCTTCTTTTCTCTAAGGCGACTTCTCTTTAGAAAGAATCCTGTTACTATCAGGTATTCTTCTCCAAGACTCATTTTCTGATGAGCTAAGAACTGTAATAGCCATTAATTAGTGTTTTCCTTCAAAGTGCTAATGGTGAACTCCATCGGCCATTTCTCTACCACAATGACCTCAGAGAATTGTTATATGTCAGGCAGTACAAAGAACTTACGCTTGATCTTGATCTGAGTACTTTGAAAAGCACTTTAGCAAAGACATACAGTGTGACTGTTTGCAATAGCAAGAGACTGGACTCATAACCCAAAGGGCACTGACCTCTTTCATATTCCTAAAAAAGCAAGAGCAGATTTGCCCCAGTTTGAATCCTTCTTTTCAGCAACACTGATGTGTTCCCTCAAGGTCTGCAGTCATGTGAAGGCAAAACAATTGCAACAGGACTGTGTGAAAGTGAAGGACCTTTTAATGAACTCTTGGGTTTGGACTGTGCACAGGGTTTGAGTCACATCCATGTATTAAAAAGTTCACCACATTTGTTAGGAAAGAAATGAAATGCACATCTGTGTTCTACTTAATTGTAGAGCCAAGAGCTATTGGGACAAAGAAAGGGACAAAGTTGCATCAATGTAATGTTTTGTCAGACTGATGAATTAACAGAGGAGGATAAAAATAATAGCAAAAAGAAATTTGGCCTCCAAAATATGACTATTTCCTTGTTATGATTACTTCAGTTCTACCTAGAAAGCTTTAAGAGGTTGAAGATCTTTTGAAAATAAACAAAATGCTTTCTATCATTAATTGTTTTGTCCTCTCTGAATTCCTTTTCTTACTGTTTCCAGAACAGTTTCCATATCAAAAAGTAGTGAAACACACCACACTTTATTGACATTGACTTCCTTCCTGCGTTTGCTTGAGGTATTCTTATGACATTTCTCTTCCACCTTCCAATCAATGAGCATTTAGTGAGCAAACACAGAAATACTTGCCCAAAGCACATTCAGATCAGGGACCAACACATTCAATCAGCCAGATGGCAGGCCCACATATAAGCTCTGACTACAAGACAAGGTGATATGGAGTCAGTAGCACAAGATAAATCTAAATGTTCAGCATTTTGGTTTACAGCAGCAATGTACTTTCAATATGAATTTTCCAATTGTTCCTAGTTTGCTGCCCTTGGGTTTAGCACTGCAGAGTGACCTCAGAACTGTGATCTGTATTTCTTTCAGCCAAAACAAAACCAGAAGATTCTGTCTGCAAGTGTTCTCCAACTGGAAATGGTTGTTCAAACAATAGAGCCAGATTAAATTGCTGTATGGCGTGTGAAGCATATGTGAATGGGGGCTTAGGGAAGTCAGCATCCAACTTTTTTCTCTACAGTTCTCCTGAATCCAGTCTGAATCTGCACTGGTCCCACTAAGCTGTATGGGTAGTTAAAAGAAAAAAATGGAAACTTCTAGGACATGTGTCAAGTGACCTGAATTGGTTTTCATATCAAATTTACATATTAAATTAACCATGCCGCAGAAGCACTCATTTCTCTCCACTGAATTTAGGCAGCTGACTTGGTGGTAACTATTCTTGGTCAGATGGGTTTCATTTTAGACAGTGTGAAATCCAAGTGCACTGAGACAATTGTATAGGCCTAAAGCCTGATAACTTATTTATTGAATATCTGATTAAATTCACTTGACTATCCCCTCAATGACTAATGTTATTTATGTGCTCTGCTTGCTGGGCCCCACACACCCCTCATTTGTCACTCAATTAGCTGAGGTGTTTGGTTATCCAAGCCTTTTCCCACTGTCTTTTTCTCATGGGGGATCTTGTCCATGACAGATCAATTTAGATTATGTTAATGCTAGCAGTGGCTTAAAATGCACCAATGACTTCCCTGAAGATTTCAGAAGTACTAAGACCAAACTGTTTTGGGAGAATTGCTCCTCCTTGGAAGACTCAGTGGGAAAATGCTCAGGGGGATGTCCTGGTCTTTCCTAACACAGTTAACATATGTATAAAATTGACTTGTCTTACTGGCAGGGTTATACTTTCGGCAGCTTTGATCCTTGCCTCCTCTAGAGCCTGCACTCCCCTCTCAGCCTCCATCCTCCATCCCAGGGCTGCTGCCCTTCCCCAGGCAGGCGGTGTCACTGTTGAGCAAGGCACAGCTGCTCTTCCTCTCTTGGAGGACTGAGAACCAAAGGGATTTGCTCATAGCACAGGACATGAAAGGCTAAAACACACGTTGTCACCGCTGTGTTAGTAGTGCCAGAACACTTGAATCCACTGCTTCTTTTGTAGCTGTGATAGATATTGAGAAATTAGACTCATCTCAAACCAGTACTGCAGAATACGTGCTAATGACACAGGAACTGACCGACCACAGACCAGAGCTACAGGAGAGCAGGTCTCCAGAGGTCAAAGAGATTTCTCTGTGGAGCGAGAAAAATGGCCCACTAACATGGCCACTACAAAGAATCACTGACAGATGTGTTTGGAAAATGGGTTTAGATGAACTCAGATATTTCAGACTCAGAGGTACATTTTTATTCACAGCAGCTTGGGCAGGAGGTACTCACCCCAAGGCTGACCATGTCAAACCTCTGCTGGGTGCTCTGCCTTTCACAGACACACTTTAGAGTTGGGTCATAAGAGGAGATAAGTCCAGGAGACAGCTCTGTTCACTGAGATAATAGTGCCCAAGTAATGAAGCAGGTTGCTAAGGACAGATGGGGAATTGCTCTTAGCAGGCATCTCAGACCCTCATCTCTCTGGATAGAGACAGTTCCCTTCTAGGCAAAATAACTGGTTGGGATCATTGCTTTCTACCACAACACCAAAACATTAAGTGCCTTAGTGCATTCTAATCACCTTCTGTACAGTATCTAATGCCACCTCTTGGTGCCAATGCCTGTGGCTTCACTCTTGCACTTCTACCCCCATCAAGTTCAATCACATATCGATCTTATTAGAGCTCAGCCATGTTGTACTCTTTTGGTAGCTCTGCCAGTGGCTCAGATGCCTCCTGTTCCTCAAACTAACTTTCCTTTTTCAGATTGTTTTTACTCTCGGCCTCCAGTTTGAGGACTTTTTTGATTGAAAGTGAAATATTGCAGGAGCAACAAAACCTGTCTCTCAAAATTAATTTCCAGTTATTGCCCTACTGTGTCATATATAATTTGAACAGGTGTCTCAGGGTAAGAATTTCACATTTTATGTTCATATTCAAGAGAACATACTTCTGGAGTTGGAGAGATAAGGTACTACACATACATAAAAACATACATGAATTCATCATGACCATCCCCCCTAAAGATTGAAATGTCTCAATCTCTAATTAGCCAAAGAATTTTTTATTCCCATGCAATCTGCACTGACAGTGTAATTACAGCAAGAAGGGTTCATAGTTGTCACTATTTGACACAGGGGCTGACCAGGGTTTTATAAAGAGTGTGTCAAAACATGACATCCTTGTGCTAAGAGAAGAGGTCTTCCTCATCCTGGAGGTGTGCAGCCAGATAGACTTGGTCTCAGAAGTGTCTGGGGTTAAGGCCAAACTGTTTCATAAGTGAAATTCAGGTGGAGGAGGAAAAGTAAGAAAGGAAGAAGAAGAGACTGATGTTAAATGACAGGCCAGTGCTTAGGGCACTCACTTCAGCTAGAGAAGACATAGTTCACATCCCTTTTTCAAATCAAGCTAAGCTGACACCACTCTGCCTCTGCTGTCATAGCTAAATGTCCAGTGAATATTTATGTTTAGCCTTGGTTCTTATCCTCATGAACATTTGACGGGAAAAAAAAAAAGTGGATTTTTTTTCCTCTTTCTTACCTTCAGGGCAAGACAAAAACAGCTTTAGAAACCTTGTTCCTTTTTTTGTTTTGTTTTTAATTTTGTCCTCTATTTTGTGAAAGAGAATTCTTTGTTTTAGGCCAACCCCACTTCCAGTTAATGCTAGTTAACACCATAAACCATTTGTCTTACAATGGAGTGGAACTGATTTCATCCTACAGAAAGCAGCACTGCACAAACACACCAGTCTGCTCCTGCTTACAGGATCCAGGGTGCTGATCCTCTGTGTGATAAATGAAAACTTCCCTTTCCTCTCTGCTGAGTGAAACAGCACTGTCCTTGAAGGAAGTGAGGCTTCAGATTAATACTTAGTAGCATCTGATCCCTGCCTAAAAAAATACAGTTGTATATTTTCTTGTGGCAGTACCACTGCCCAGGCCTTTAATTAGCTGCATCCCTGAACTGTTTTGTTGATTATTTTACCATAATGGGACTTAGCCGAGGCCACAGGTCTATTGAAATGAGCACCATACAAACAGATCAGAAATTACATGTTCTCTGTCCCAAACAGTGACCTGCCAAAGGTCACACTAGAAATTATAGGCAAAGGGCAGAACCCAAATCTTCTGTATCCTCAGTCTACTCCATGAATCAAAAGACCTTCTCCCTCTCCTTAATTTCTATGGCTCAGTGACAGTTTTTCCAAAACACAAGATGCAATAAATTACACATGAGATGGAAAATGTGCATTAGCAAGGAACAGAGCTGGGAATACAATTTTGTGTGTTGGTAGGAAGGTTGTTTGGGGTTTTTTTGCTGACACAGATGAAATGCAAAATAGGAGAAATCTGGTTAGCCTAAGATGTCACCTGATGCACTGAGGGAAGCAGATCAATAAAAAGCTTTATGTTAGACCTTGCATGCCAAGACAGCAGCTATAAAACGACAATGGGGTATCACGAGAAAAATAAACACATGGTTAAATGGATGACTGGAAAAATGAACTTCATGAAGGTTATTGAAGAACTGAAGAGGATTTTACTTAGATAGAAAAGAAACACTCATGATCCAAAGGAAAATAATTTTTGCTGAAGGAAAAAAACAAGCTTTCAAATAAAAACCTTCCTTTCTGCCCAGAGAGAGAATAAGTTTCGTGTTCTCAGGCGGAAACAGAAAAGAATAAAACGTTTTGGTGAATGAAATTTTCATCAGCCAGATGGTTAATAAAGTTGATATCCTTTTAAATTCACCTCTGGGTCTTGCACAGATGGGGAAGAGTAAATTCTAGATCATCTCAATGGAGTTTGCATATGCACTTCTAAAGACTGAAAGGGGTTTTCCCCCTTCTCTGGGAAAAGTAAATGTGAGATGCACACTCGAGACCCTAAAACATCGATACCCTGAACAAGAAAGGGTGAGAGTAACAGAGCTTCCATAGAAAAGGTACTTGTTGCTGAAACTGGCTGATGAAAACTGTGGAAAATCTAAGAAAATTGGCTCCTTTCATATAGCAATACAAATTAGAGGAGAAGGGCTTGAACCAGTATTTTCAAAGAAAAATTTATCCATTATATCATCCCACTGCAACTTCCCATAGAATGATGGCTTCAGTATTTTGCTTGCTTTTACTCTTGATGCTGCTCTGAGATTGAAAAGTGTATTTCTCTTCAGTAGACAGAGAGTTCATGAGCTTTGTTGAGTCACACAGGAACCCTAGAACTTTGCCAGCAATAGCAGTGGGACTACACTACTCCTTAGCTTCCATCAGAAGTTAAAACCAGGGGTGTTATTTACCTGAGATCAACTTTTAGGGTTGCAGGAGCAGATCACCCAATTGTCCACCAGCCTTAAAGTACAAAGCTTCCAGTATTGAGTCACACAAGAAATGCATTCATGGCACCTAGGGTCATGTGCTGTGGAGAAGAAAGGGTGAGAAGATGCCATCTCAAAATCTTTCTAATATCACAGCCCTCAGCTGGTGCAGAGAACACCACCACAAACCTCTGAGATGATACTGGGTGGCTGTGTCCTCAGCAGCGTCTGAGGTGGGTTTCACACAAAAGACGTGTCACATTGTTGAGGACATGGCTACTGCAGTGATGGAGGGGAGCAGCTCAGTGAACTCAAATGTAAATTGTGAGATTTGTCTGTTCTCTGCTGTAGAACAGTAAGCCACCTAAGTGTTTAGGATCAAACTAGAAAGAATAAAGGCTTGTCAAGGACCTGTTGTGGCTTCTCAGCACATCTTCATTTCTGAAAGCATTGACCAAAACATGATTTTGGTTCTTAGACAGAATTCCTCCAGAAATAAAATATGTCTTTATATTAGAGGAATAACAGGTTCTCAGATGAGAACTTACATCAGGCCTAATAGAGAGGGAGGTACATGAAAGCTTGAATTAGTCTTGAAATTTTTCTGTTCTCACTTGGTGATAGTAACATAAGACAGAAGCCCAACCAGCAGCAGAACTGAGTAGCAAGGGATATCAGTGTGTGCTAACAGCATACTGGCACTGTTGAATGTGCATTTACAGACAGAACAGTCACCAGGCAGCCCATGCTTTTGTGCCATGCAGTGCATTGATTCCTTTCAGGTGTGTGGACAACAGCGGAGACATGCCTGCATCTACACCACCTAGTTAGAGTGTATGACCAAACATTATTCTCCCTCTTTCAGCTCTGTCTGCCTATCCAGGAAAACACTGAACATCTGGTTTGATGTGACACAGTTGGGTTTGTAGCTCTAGGGCTGAGCTGGTAAATGTGGCCCCAGTAGGATCACTTAGTGTCTTTCTGTTCTCTAGGGAAGTGAAAGCCATAAGGGAATTAATGAAGCAATGCTAAAAAGAGTCATAACATAGAATCATAGATTGGTTTGGAATGGAAGAGAACATAAAGATTGTCTCAGTCCAAATATCCCCTATCATGGGCAGGGAACCTTCCTCTAGCCTGCTCAGAGTCTGGTCTTGAATAACTTCAGGCATGGGACATTAACAACTTCTCTGGGCAGCCTGTTCCAGTGCCTCACCACACAGTAAAGCATTTCTTCCTCAAATCCTATTTAAACCTACCCTCTTTCAGCTTAAAGCCATTCTCCCTTACCCTATAACTGCATGCTCTTGTGAATGATCCCTCTTCAACATTCTTGTAAACTCTCTTTAGGAACAGGAAGGTGCTATAAGATCTCCTCAAAGCCACCTCTTCTGCAGACTGAACAACATCAATTCCCTCAGTCTGTAACACAGATCTCTAGATTCAAAGTCCAAAGTGCTGGGAGATGCGAGTAAAAACCAGCAAGGACTAACCAGGAGGGGAAAGACCAAGAGGCACAATCTTTGCCACTTGTCTACACTCCAAAACAAGGGAGGGAGAAGAGGAAGGAGTGTCAGTCAGACCCTTGGCTCCAGTGATTTCCTGTGCCTTGCCAAGGTCAGAAGGGCACAGGTCCCTCCCAAGTGAAAGGAGAGAGACACATGCCTTCAAAGAACTGCTCTTGGAAACGTCATTTCACGCTTCAGGGTATAAATGAACATGCAGAACAACACCCTTCCTCCCTGCAATGTGCCCAAGGGTGTCCATCAGTTCCTACAAGTAACCCCTTTATCTTTCTTCCCTTTCCTTGAGTGACACAGCACAGTGTATTCCCCCCCCCCCCACATCAGGGTTGCCATTGGTGATGTTCAGAACTACTGATTTCAGCAACTCTTCAGAGGTCTCCAGCCAGCAAGGAGTTTTACTCATTACTCTAGGTGCAAGACCACAAAAGAACAAAGAGGAAAATGGGTTTCCATGCAATTGTGGAAGGAACGGGGAATGCAGAGCCTGAAAAGCAAAATTACACCCTGAGGCTGTTGTGAGCATTGTTTTGCAAATCAGCATGAAGGCGGGAAGGATTTTTCCTCCAAGATCCTAGCAATGCTCACAGACATCAATTTTTAATTAGAAATTATCTGAAATATTAAACATGCCCATATGTGCACTGAAACACCTGTGAGAGTCCCCATTCCTCCAGTGGGCTGGACAGCACACAGCTCGGTGTCCAGATCCAACGGGGCTCACATGCAGTGAGCAGTCCCACTGTGGTGAGTGAGAGAAGGGCTTTAAGGAGCGGACGTCGCTGGCCAAGGGAAGGCTGGAGGACACACAAAGACCAGATTTGCTCCCTGCAGAACACACTCCTTGCACATGCTGTGATAAAGGAAATTTATTCAAGAAAGCATCAGCAACACCAATGGCTTTAAAAAGCTGCAAGAAGCTTGTTCAGGAAAATGGTTAAGGTAAGCTCATCTCCAAAGATTTTGTGAGTGTTTTGGCCAGGCTTGCAGCTTCTGCTCCACTGAATATCAGCTTCAGTAGTTTCCTCTCACAGACAAATAAATATTCCAAGATCTTACATCAGTCAGTATTTTTATCCCCTCTCATGTTCTGGAGCATTTAAGGTATGCTGAAATTTGATGATGCAGAGAAATACATCAAAGTTGTAAGCATCTGCATGTTTTCAACACATCTTATAATACTAGAAGAGCATTTCACCAAAAAAAAACCTACCAGGTGAACAAAATCTTCACCTGACACTAAATCTGGCACTTCAAACATAGATGTTTTTTCTTCGTTCTCACAGGAACTCTTGGTCCATCCTGGAGCCATAATAGAGGGGTTACACACGCACACAAAGAAATTATGTTCCAACATTTTCCCTACACGAAGCTTCCATCTGAAGTTTTTTCTGGAACTGAGCATGCACTCCAGCCCACTGGTCCTTCTCTACCTTTTCCCCACATGAATATCCTCTGAGTGTCTGTAGCTGAGGAAAAGTATGTCTGTCACACACAGATATTTTAGCCAGCTTTAGATGTGAGTAGTGCATTCATCCCCAAATCCAGGTAAACAACCAGGTGGTGGGTACTGGATTCAAACTCATCCTGCTACAAAAAATTATAAATTGCACAAGGCTGAAATCATCCTCTGTTAACAGTGAGTTGTATCTGACTTGCACTGTCAGGAATGCATTGTACATGGAGTAAAATAGGTCATTAGGGAAGCCTGAAAGGGTGGAAGCTGACTGTGAATTTTGATCAAGGTAAAGATTTCTGTATGACATTCTCAATTCCAAAGCTGTTTCTAGGTACCTAAGTAATTACATGGACTTATTATTATGAATTTTATCTCTGTTGCATCCCTCCAGGGCAAGCAATATTCTGTTTCCTCTCCCAGATGGCAAATAACTGTAGTAGATACATCATAAGTGACCTGAGAACAGGAACATAAATATCTGGGGGTCTAGGCTTCCTGCAGGTCCTTGTGCTGTCCTTCCCTCTACTTACTTCTTCCACCAACAGTCAGAACAGCAGCCTGAGCTGCCCCTATCCAAACATCACAGACGTGTTTGCAGACTCAGCTGCATAGTGACACTGCTGGGGTGACACAAAAGGTGACATGCAGCTCTCTCTCTGCCACAGAGAAGCTGCAGCCTCTGGTGTAACACAGTGGGCTCTGCAGGATGAAGAGCTGGCTGCATGCAGAGAGGTAGCTCAGTCTGTCAGCTCCTTCTCAGCCTGCCCTGATAAACTCAGCCAATTACACTAATGGAAAAATTGCATCGAAGTTCTGCCAGTGGTTTGGCTTTCCTGTGTTCTTCATTCCTTAATTTCAAAAAATAAATGCTTAGAGGTCACCCTGACCTGATTAAATCACAGGAATATACAGTGTCTGTTTTCAAAATTTGGTGACTACTAATTAATTTATGTCATCAAACAATTATTTTCTACCTCATTAGCCCATGAAATGTGAAGATTGTGTCAGCACTTTTGCTGGCAGTTTCACACTCATTAGTTTGTAACCTTGTCCAAAAAAAGACAAAGAGAGAAAGAGGGAGAGAATACCATTTGATAATTTGCAATGTGGTTTTGAAGCAACAGGTGCTGCAAACTGGAATTATTTTCACATTTCCCTTGGTGCTAGATGACTGAAGCAGCATGAATTGGAAATATCTCTCACTCATGATTTGATGACTAATATATCATGGAAGGGGGAGTGGGGAAGTGAAGCGAAGGACAAGGGGAGGGTTCTTCTGTACACACATACCACAACCAAGTGTCATCATGTACTCAACCTGAAGGACTCACACAAGGTGTTTGGGTCAGGTGACGGAGTTTTCACTTCTCACATTACGACAAGGGCCTGAAACAGCTCTGCGTGGGAAATTGTGGGACACCGCAGTCCAAATAGAAGTGTAAAGGGAAGTAAACTTTAGCTACCTGGCCCAACAAGGCCCTGCAAGCATTCATGTCCATCCAAAGAAATTTCCCACATTTTACTGTATATAAAAAATAGCAGATGATCATGGTGATCAGTTAAATGTTCATGAGTAGTAGTGCTTTGTCCTTGACTGTTTTCTAACTTTCAGTATGTTAGTTGTTCACCTGATTTATTTTTTAATGTTTCCTTGCCCAAACTTTTTTAGTTAATCTGTGTTAAGATTGATGTTCCTCACCATTTTAATTTTGAACAGCATTGTTCAGCAGTAACACTGGCCATTTAGTCAGTGCAGTGCAGAATTTTCTGCATGGAAAATAATTTAATTAGAAAACATAATTTAAAAAAAAAAATTTGCAAGGGACATCTGTTTGTCAAGAAAATTGAAACATTTGGACCGGGCACAATTTTTCTTCTTGCTGCTCAGCTTAAGATCAATTCTTTGAGTCTGAGTTCCCATTGTCCCATTTAGGATGATCATTCTTGACAAATTGAATCTTTTCACTTTCCAGGACCCTTCAATCATGGAAGATAAAGCCTACCAATGAAAAAAACCTGAAGTTCAATGTGCAGAAACTGAATATCTTATTGATTATCTCAGATCAAATGATACTTCTGTCAACAGAGTTTTCTGGTCTTAGACACAAAGCCACCACCGACCTGCTCTGGTGCTGGTGGCATTCTTACTTCAAGCAGAACGTTGGACAGGTGGTTTCCAGAATCCCCTCCAAGAAAGCTTTTATGGTTATGTAAATATCTAAGTGGCGCTGAAGTGACATTGCACCATAATTCATGCCATTTCTTGTGTTCTTGTGTCCTGATTTGGACAAAAATATTGTTATATTAGAATTAACAGAGAATGTCTGAATTTTTTTGAGAATTAGTCAGGTTTTAAACAAGAATTTGACTTGCTTTTAACTACCACTTAATGGCTAAGAGTTCCAGGAAAGATAGCTACTTGAGGAGAAAGATGGTCATGAGTTTAAGGTAGGCAGTGATGCCCTGGGAGAACTGCTTTTGCCACAACCTGGGCAATCCTGACAGATTTCCTCATACTTTACTTATACCCTGTGCTCCTCAAATATAAAGAGAGTAGCCAAACAACATAATTAAATTCCAAAAGTCAGTGCTATGAACATTCCTCACTGTGCCATTAAAAGACACTGGAACATTTTCAGACACGTGAAATTTATTCCAAATACTGGAAGACAAAACACTACAGAAGACATAAAACCAAAGAAGAGCTTCCAGTGTACAGGCTGCTATTAAAGCTCAGGCATTCTGGCTATGTCTGATCTGAGAGTGAAAAGGACCATTTTCCCCTAAGATTTTTTGTGATTGTTCCATTCTGCAGCAAAAGTTCTCCCAGTTTTTTGTCCTAACATCAGTGCCAAAACACGAGTTTTGAGTCTTGATTAGTGACAGACTTAAAGAATTAATGAGTTTTGAAGCTTGATAAGTGCCAGACTTATAGAAGCTGAAATATCAAGTTTTCTTCATTACCTGCACAGGAAAATTCCCCAGTTTTGTAGCTTAAAATCTAAAGAGATGTGAAACTCAGCAGTTTCAGTTCACAGAATGTAATGAAAATATTCTTTTTATTTGCATTGGGTCACATTTATATAGCTTCTTTAGAGTTTCATATTCAGAGAAATAAGTCATTCTCATGTCAAAACCAAGGTAAAATACCGGGTCCAGTTAACCCAGTGGTATCTTTGAAATTCATTGTTTGGTTGGTTAAAATTTCCTGAAAATGGTAAATTTGCATCAGTGAATTTCCCTGAAAGCCTTTTGATGTTAATGCCTAAATGTCAAATGATCTACCTCACAGAGAAGTACAATAAATTTTAACTATAGTTAAATAAATAGTTAAAACAAGAAATAAAACAGTCCCTGGTAAAAATTACATAAAAATCTAAGGGACTGTAATAGAGAATTATAACACATCTACACATTTTATGAGTTTTCTCATTAAGCTCCATAGCAGAGATAAACTTCTTGGTTAAATTCTATGGTAGGACTCTAAAGAAAATCTATATTATTTTATCACTCCAGTGGTTGCATGTTCATGGCAAGATTAGGACACATTGTTCTAAGTAGTGTATTAGCATATATTCTACAAACCACTATCTGAAAGTTAGACTTAACCAAAAAAATCCCATTCTACTTAAAACATTTGAATAACTGAAAGTTTTACTCAGCTGTATAACATTCACATTTGTCTTCCACAAAGAAATTATTGAAAATCATATTTTTATAAAAAGCATGTACTTCTTTCAAAGTATATGTTCCTGGGTTTTTTTGAAAGCAGTTCTACCTCCTTGCAATCCCTTGTCCTCTTAAGTAGATGCAAATATCCAACAAAATATCACAGAACCAGTTGCAGGAACAAAATTCACCTTGAGGCTGACAGCATACCTAAGCACTATCACTCCAAAGAATGTTTCTGGTGGCATGATAAAAACACCTGAAAATAAAGAGTAAATAAATCAATATTTCTTCCACCATTAATACCATGTCACTTCTCTTATAAAGTAGGTGTTTACTTCTTGTGGAAAAGCAGTTCATTTTCTTAAGTAGTGGTATGCTTTTAGGAATTTGTGGGAATTAGCAATATTGAAAGCCCAGAAGTTGCATTTTTTTTTTTTGTTTCTTCCATAACTATTTATTTCCAGTAAACAGACAGAATTTCCCAGTGTCCCCAAATAGTCAAGCAACAGTCACAACATCAGTCACACTGATGAGTCTTGGCAGGCACTGATGTCTTCAGCACTGGAAAATCAGCCAGCGTTACAAGGAGATCCCCTTCTTTTAAAATATGAAAAACAAGAGAGTTAATGAGATTGGTGTCCCTCCCCCATCATGTCCCATGCTCCCCTCCCCACTGCTCATTTAGCAAAAACAGAGGTAAAAAATAAAAGTTCTGTTTTCTACCAACAGCCTTTGAACCCACTCAAGTTCACCTTCCTGTATATATTTTCTACTGCTTTTTCTGAGCTTTGTACTTCCTGAACCACAGAAGTATCTACACACTCTGTTTCCTGTCATTAAGATGTGAGTATAAGCTTTAACATAATTTGAATGTTCAGACCTCCAATGGCCTAATTCTTCTCTCTTTTGCACCAGATTTATCACACTATTATTTTTCAGATACTGCAGAATACTCCACTAGTATGAGGCCTAAACACCTCAGGTGAACCAGCCTGGAGAAATTATGCTGTTTATAGCTACTTTCACTTCCGACACTCATGTGAATGCATGTGATGTGGTTTGGGGTGAGGATTTAAGTAGGCAGCATGACATCCTTGTTGGAGGATATTATTTAAAGTTTATTGCTATGACAAATTTTCCCCCTTCACCCATGAATTTACCAAGATTCTCCAACCCATTAATTGCTTCTAAGCTGATTCCATGCCAAAGACAGGTGCATTACACAACTGCCCTAAAAAACTGGGGCTGGAGATGGAAAATATTTCTCTCTGTGTCTTTCCACAGCACATGTCATGGGATTTATTATTCCAGGCTGCTCTTTGGCAGATTGCACTACAACAACAACGACCAGCACTCACTCTAATTATGAGGCCACCACCCACCTGATGCTCAGTGATAAGCATCACTCAAGAAGTAGGAGGTCACACCATGACTTCCTTTTACCACCCTCCTTCCTCCATCATTTGTTTGTAGGATGTTTGTTTATGGTAATGTGGGATGGTGTCTTCTGGACCCTACCCCTGAGCCTTGCTGTGGCCCAGTTACACCCCATGCTGTGTATACTGCTGGGAAGGTGGTATTTTCACCTGAGTTTCAACAAATTTGTCAGTGTGCAGTAGATGTCAGTACTGAGACACATCCCTTTTTAGGTAAGAAATAACCCTAACCCTTGCCATGAAACTAAACTCTATTCATTTTCCCAGTTCTAACCCGAAGTTTAGGTGGGGGGCATAGGAATTGTGGTGGTCTGCTGCACAGGCTAAACCCTAGTTTTGGTGAGGATAGAGGCAGGACTTTCTGGTGACCACTGTTTGCCTGTAGAGAGCAATTTGTAATTATAACATGTGCCCAAAGTGGTTCTTAGCAAGAAGAAACTGAACACTGGAAAATAACCAAACTGAAGCAAGAGAGCTCAATTAAACACTGAAATCTGGAGGAGAAAAACCCACAAAAATTCCAGGATGTTTTTTCCTGTAGTCCCCCTTAATAAACAAAGCACAAAGACATTGGAAGCTGAAAGTTTAATGAGATTGAAGCTGGACCAAAAACCAGTACTTACAGAGACAGGGAGGCCAGACCCAGTTCATATACAGGGTTGTGGATAGAGGGGTTATATCCTAGAAAATCAGCTGGAAAATGCTAGGTGATATTGCATTATACTTATACCTATTATGCTTCTTTCAGAAGAACTATAATGTCATTAAAGTGTGAAATACTAAAATTAAATCCTTCAGCACACCTTCCTGAGCAAAAGGAAAAATTAAGTACTGGTTGCCATCTACATAAATGATCTTTGTAAAGGATCAAGTAGAATATCATTAGAGATTTAAAACTTTTTATTTAATGGGGATGAAGAACAGCTGAGCATATATTTTTCAAGAAAAAGTTTAATGCCTTTTAATGTTGTTCAAGACCTTTGAAAAGTTGCATAAATAGGTTCCATCAAGCACAGAAATTCTTTCTACTGCACATGCAAATTGCATACCAGACATGAACAGAGATGCATGTCAATGCTGTGGCCTTTGTGTTCTAAAGCTTGCTTGAATTCTAGGATGCAGGATGTTTTTGGAACTGCATAGCTAGATATGTTATAGAGATACAGCTATAGATACAGTTGATGTTAATGTGCTTCAACATATTCTCTAATATTTCAAAAGTTATTTATTGGCAGTGACTGCAGCCATGCTTCCACCAGAAAGTTTTGGGACACTTGTTCTGCTCACAGTGAAGGGGAAATTCATTTTAAGATATTATTTACTTATTTCTCCCCAGTGCTTGTGTAGATGGTAACATTATTAGCAGAATGGATTGCACCAGACAAGGACCAGGACAACAGAGAAAGATTTCCACCCATGCAAATAGGTGTGCTTTTATGAGTTTTCCTGCTCTGCAGTGAGACACGGACTTAAAATATCTTCATGCATAAGTAAAATAGTAAATTATTCCACATTTCAGTGTGAGAACAACTCCCTGTAATGTTCACAATCTAGGTTCACAGTCTTACTTTACCTAGTTCAGAGCAGGAACTTTCACTCTCATCCATTACAGATTAGAGCTCTAATGATTTAATAATTTCTCTAGAGCAACCAATGTTAATTTTTGAAAGCTGGAAAACTGAAAAGAGACCTGAGGAGGATGCATCTCAGAAGAGTCTCATGGTTTGAGTATACATCCAAGACAGAAAAAAATCAGGGCTACATTCTGTTTTGAAATGAGTCGAGTAGGAAATTTGATTGGGCTAGGGACACATGCTGTTTCCCAATGAAAGTCATAGACAAGTTTCAGCCATAATGAATCATCACATTCCTCCTGGAAAGGGAAAAAAAAAAAAAAAAGGAAAGGAAAGGAAAGGAAAGGAAAGGAAAGGAAAGGAAAGGAAAGGAAAGGAA
>VZUI01001176.1:0-24394 GCA_013401135.1 Cettia cetti
ATTGGCCGGCAGACCCTCTCCCCTCCTCCCTCCTTCACCGAGGGCATAAAGCCTGGTTCCGAGGAGGCTCTGCCTCTTTGGATCTCCGGGATCGCATGGTGTAAGTTCTGCATTAAACAGCAGGACTGTTCCGGGGGAACAGAGAGCGCCCTTTGTCTTTTGTCTTTGTCCTCGCCCCGGTTTCCTTCCGAGGTTGATCTGCTAGCCAGGCTTGGACCCTCGTGAGTGGGAACTGGGGCAGCAGGGAAATCAGAGAGCAAGAGGCAACATGAACCTGCAGCCCAGTGAAAGAGAACTTGATTTGATTTGCCTTTCTCTCCTCATAAGCTATGTGCAAGCTCTTCCTCGTCGCAAAAATATCAAATTTCCTTCTCTGTTGTACCCCTTTGAAAGGCAGAGCGGAGAGGGAGGGCACCTGAAAGTCAGGTTAGGTGCCTAAGAGAAAAAGGGAGTTCATCCTGGCATCAAGAGAGAGCAGAATTCAGGAACATCCCCTGCAAGTATGCTTTCTTCACGGCTGTGTTTCCCTCAGCCCATCTTACCAGCAGACAGGCTTGTTTCCATCCCCTTTCTGACTCACCACACAGAGAGAATAAGTTACTAACTTCCATCTATGGATTTTAGGATCTGACTCCGGCACTAAAGTTTTGTGCATCCCAATCAGAAAGAAGTAGCACATCCAAGAGGACATAGTGTTTATTACTGGGGTATCAGGGGCCATTTTCATGCCCTTTGGTCATCTGCCAAAGGTCACACTGCATCAAGGCCTCTTAACATACAGCAACTACTGACAGTCACTCTTGCCCACCTCAGAGAGTCATCTCAGACCTTCCTGGTCTGTTCTATTTCCCCCACATTTCCTTTCCTTTATATATCCATATAGCACTTACAGGAGAGGTTACAGCTTAGCACATCTGCTCTCATGCTTCTTTCTTTTTCTTTGTCACTCTTCTGAAATACATTCCAGCTCCTTACCCTGCTTGAACTGACTGGAATAATGAGGAGTCTTTTTCAACATCTTGGCTGTTCTCTGCCTTATGTTTCACTTCTTAATGAGTGGAAAAGGTCAAATTACTAGTATTACTAGTATAAATTCACTCCAGCAGCTGGTCTGACTAGCCGTACTTTTAGCCAGTGCTACTTTACTTGGACCAATTACATTCTTCTAAATTGCTTTTCTTTGCCAGTGTCAGTCTCTCGGTGCCTGACACCTTACAGTTTCCACTAATATATCCCTATCCAGCAGCTCTGACCCAAAGGTGCCCTCCCCTTTAAGAGAATTCAAATGTCTTCATTACATTACTGGAATCATTCTCTGGCTTCCTTCACTGTGAAATGTAGTCAGCCTCTTTCCCCCAAGGGACACACTTCTCTCAGTCTGCTTTGGGAAGTGCAGCTTCCTATGGCACACTGCAGACACATATTTGCTGACTGCAGGGCTCAAAAAATTAACTCTTAAGTACAATATGAGCATTGGAGGTCATAATTCCTCCACCCTGCCCCCCCCCCCAGTTGAGAATCACACATGTAAGGAAAAGAAATGAATGAAAAGTACAGGTCCTTTTGTTAGACTACAATTTGAAGTGTCTTCTGATTTGACCCTCGCTCGCTAAATCCTTGATCTATCTATGGAAACACAAAAAAATCAGAAAGGGTTAAAGGTTTCTGAGAGAGACATTTTTGTAGGTCATGATTAATCTTCTCATTGATTTTTCTGTACTTACATTACACTTTCTTTTGCGTGTCAGTTTCACTTGTGTTTTTGTAAGTTGAAATGAACATATATTGCTCCTTATCTCTGCCAAGAGGGTAGCAGCTATCCATCAGTGTCACATAGGTTATTGGTCTAGCTATTACCCACCCAAACTTGTGCCCTGTGGAGGTATCCTTTTGAAAGATGTGGCCTTTATTCACTGACTACTTCTTGCAGAGAACTGCTAGTTTAGAAATAATTGTTCTTTTCAGGGATGCATGCCTCTTGCTTACTTTTCTAAGGTACTCTACCTTTTTGATACTCCTTGGAAACCTATGGAGGTTCATCAGGAAATTTGCATATTTGTAGGTATGAAAAGAGACCAAGGGGACCTCTCTGTTTAGAGATCAGTATAACAGCATCATCCAGTGGATTATGTTGATTTAAACTGGTTTCTGTGGTGTTAGGTTCAGGGTAGATGTTATAATTGATGCAAGACTTATTGCCAAGTGGAAATATACAATCATAATAAAACCCAAAAAAATAAGCATTTTTTAAAATAAAAACAAAACCAAGAACAGCAACAACAACAACAAAAAAAGAAGAGCATTTTCACATAGTTCCACAATCTGAAATGAGATTTCGATTACAGGGTGATGGGCTAGACAGGGATGACTAGGGTTATTAAACACTTTACTTGAATAATTTGGTATGGGTTTCCAGTCAAGAAGAAAATATTAGTAGGAGATGATGCTGCAAAAGCATAACAAACCTGGAAATGTAATTTTTTTTTAAGTCTAGAAAGGTCACTCAGGGGTCTGCTGAGAGCACTACATTGTTCTTTATTGAACTGGACAACACAAATTCTAGTCCCATCTGTACCGCACATGCAGAGATTAATATAGGATTGCAATATTATAGTTGTCATTGTAAAGCTTTTCCTCCAAAGATAAAAGAGCCTCAGAGTCATTAGTGAATGAGACTATCTGCAGTATTCCACTGAAACAAGCTCTACAAAGATGAAACACAGGAGCAGCAGCGAAATGGACTCTCAGTTTCCTCTTGCTTTGAGAGGCATGGTGGAGCTGTGTGTCCATTTGTGGTTTCTTACAGAGGCTTTTATCAACAAGCAAAACAGAATTGCTGCAGAAGGAGGGGCTGTACACAACAAGAATGGGAAGCCTCACTCTATTTTGGGCTGTATGGAGAGTTCTGTCCATCCCTGTTTTTCTCAATCCCAGGCAATGAGCTGCTTAAGTCCTAAAGGACGCATATGTGGCCTAAGAGTTGGGCGTGGCACAAGGAACAAAGTCTCACTCCTGATGCCCAGAAGTAGCACAGAAAAGCAATCCTACACAGAAGTTAACCATATAAACAGTATCTTTTTGGGAAGTCATTAGCAAAACTGAAAACAGATCTCATTTTTCTTCCACTTTTCTTCTACATAGGCACAATTAACTTATATGTTCACTACAAAGGAAACGTATTTGAGAATGCTGAGGCTTTCTTCAGTACTGTTCTGTCTCTGGTGGAGTCAGTGCATGAGCAGCAGGGATGAAATTTCTCAGTGCAAGATGATGCCTAATTAGACAGCTATTTGCTAAGGAGTCCATTTTTACTCTTCTCTTTGTTCTTCTTCTTTTATTCTTCTCTTCCATTTCTGCAGTTAATCCTGTTCAGTCTTTCTGCAGGAGCTCTACAGAGGATAAATAATGAAGTTACCAGTATGCTGTTAATTAAACTCCCCCCTTTTATTAATTGTGCCAGAAACACTCAGAAGTGAAGATAGAATTTTTATGATTTTGTTGGTGAACAAACATTTCCAGTTACTCTAAATTGTCAACAGTCTAAAACAAATCACAGTCATAACAGTGCTTCAACAATTAGTGTAGGAAGCTGGAGTGCAAACTCCTCTAAAAAGAACAGTTGAATGAGATATGTATGTGGCAAAGTCCTGTAGATGTGTAGGAAGTTGCTGTTTCTGGTTTTAAAGCTGTTCTGTAAAGCTTCACATGAAGATGACAGCTCTTGTCATCTTCATGTTTATTTTGCATATATCAATCATATTGTTATCATATAAAATATGATGGATAAACATATTTATAAATTACTTTCCTTTTCTCTTTTCTCTGCTCCCTCAGGATCCAAATGTTTCAAGCAATATCTTTGAAGGTCTATTTTATTGCTAGTCCCTCTTCTCTTTCTTGTCTCCTGTACTTCCTACTTTCTATTACTAGTTAATTATTGTGAATCTTGTTTCCATCTTATTTAGAAATTGTTGGTCTTTCTTGCTTTCACAGTGTGGTTTCTTTACCTTATGAGAAACTAATTTTCCTTGCATCCCAGACTCTTTTCTCAAAGTATATGAAACTGTAAAATCCCTTATCTAGTTTTATACAGGTTCTAGCATTTGTCCTCTTCCAAAAGCTCCCTTCTCCAGTCTTCTTTCTAGGCACTTTGCCTCCTTTCACCACACTTTTCACCTCCCCATGACTGCCTGCTGTACTCCAGTTCTTGTCCCGTTGCTGCCAGGATTGATGCAGTAGAAGGTGCCCTGAAAATCCCAAATAGGCCAGCTCTTTGCTCTCAGCTGTTTTATCAAGGACCACAAAGTCTTCATCAGCCAGAAGCAGCATCTGCATGGCTCTTACTCGCTATGTCTCGGCTTGGGCAAGAATTGTGCCTACTGCAGATCAGATTTCTTGGGAAAATGGGTACCAAACTGCAACAAGTCTTCCTGGAGTTCACAATAACTGAGCTAACAGAGTGCTTTATAACCATTTCAACAACAGTCTGTTGTCAGAAGACAATAGCAAATATCTGACATGAGACCATTCCCCTGCCAAATATCAACTTCCATCTCTAAAGCTGGAAGGCAGGAAAGAACTTGTTTTAATAAGGACCACCAACTCATACCAGGGAGTCAAGTGAAGCTGCCAGGATGTGGAAACTTCTGTGTGACCAGCAAGGTGGCAGCAGAAGAGCCTCCGTGTCTTGCTGGTGCTGGTAGCTGCTTAAGCTCAGCTGAATGAAAGGGTTCTTTCCAGGGAAATACCTCCTGTGTGAGACTGGAATGTTAGTGGTTAATGACTCAAAGCAATCAGCCACTTGCAGAGGCTGCAGGGTGCATTTGCTGGAGGTAGGTTTGCACCCCCCCCAGCCAAGGAGAAGCAGGATCTATCAACAAGAACCTGAGTTACCCTCACCTTCAGGAGCTGGTCATAACCCCTCCTAACATGGATGTTTACATTACCCAAAAGAGGCTCTGAAGATCACCATGAAGGGTCAGATTATTACCCAACATGACAGTGAATCAAATTATGTTGGCAGCATTCACTGCTGCATTGCTACAGCACAAGATTCACAATATCTCCCTACCAAACTACTTTCAGTTCTGCTCTCTTAAGAGTTTTGTTCTGCTCTACTCTGTTCTTGCTTTTTCACCTTTTTGGCTTCTGGAACTGCGGATGGGTGTATCCCTATCCATTTATCTATCTTTCCTTCCTATCACTATACTTAGCCTCTGGCTCACTCATAAAGAATCTTTCATAAAGAACCAGAGATATGGTTCCTAATGCCATCCCATCATTTCAACACAATCATGTAATATCCCAATTCCTGCAGTCATTTACAGGTAAAAGTAGCATTAGGAAATAATGGTTTGGCTGTTTATTGATGCACCATAGTACCTAGGGAAAAGTAAGAATGAGTACTCCAATACTGCTTTCTGTGGATCACCAATAATTTCCCTATGAAACATGGATATTTGAATGTAGCTGTGGCAGGGAGGCTGGTGTGGAAAGGAAGTATGGAGACATTCTCCAGTCTTCCTCCCACGTGGCTGACAAGGTGAAGTACTGAAGGAAAGGAGAGCCTATATGGAAACCATGAACTATCAAAGTGCATGCACAGCTGAAAAATTCATAAATTCTAGGACTATGTCCCAGACCTGAGGTAAGATCACTAAATTAATAGATATTTTTTCTTTTATTTTTTTTGCATATTATTCCCAAGTCACTCCCTCTACTAGCTCTGAGAGCTTCTTCTCATCTCCAGTATTATCCCATCCCCTAAAATACAAGAAACTGTCTGCCTCCACTCTCCACTCCCTCTGCACTGTGCAGAGAGGTCAGCTGTGCTTGTGGCTATAGGTCTGAGCAACTGAGGGAATAACTGGCCATCTTGCAGATAGTTATGCCCAGAAGATGAATCAAATTTGCCTTCACCCTTCTTCCTTCTCTTTATTCCCAGATCTCAGGGCAGTAAATTGCTTTTGATTTGCTGCCTCAGCTAGTCTGACCACCAAGTATAGCAAAATGGAATCAAGGCTCTGCCCTCTGCCTGGCTACCCGTGGTGAGGGGAATCATATTAACAGCTTTGAACATTCAGGTGTCAGGTCCCAGCAGCACTCTTAAGGTTGTAGGTGAGCTTCCCAGGACTAGTACATGGCTTTGACCACAGTCTAATTCTGAGTCTAGCCCTAAACTTCATGGGCTCTGAGGCTGTTAATTCCTGATACTTGCCTGCCAGCTCCCAGCAGCACCAGCACACAACAGAAGGCTCCAAATGTTGCTCTCACTGAGAGCAGCAAAATCTTCTGGGGCATATTAGTACTGCTGATAGGTGGGAAGGCAACAGATGGAAAATAGGTTTAAAAGCTCTGGGGACATCCAAGATGCTCCAGGGACTGCAGATGGCTGGGAATGAACACAGTAAAATCTGTAGAAAAATTATTCAGGGTCTCTTGCCATCCTAGAGCTGAAGGAGTGATTTTGCCACTTCCTAAACAATGCCCGTGACAGATGGTTGAATATCTATCTATTCAGAGGTTGCTAATAGAAGTATTATGGCAAACCTTTGTCACTTTGTTCTGGTACCATTCTTTTCAGCTTTCTGAAATGTTTTTATATTTGGAGTCAGATTTTCAGAGTTCTCAAGCATTTTTATGTAAACAAAAAGAATGTTTATCTAACGTTTTGCTGTTGTTTACATACCTCTCTTGGGAAGGAGAAACTTGATAGACTTCTAGTTTGACCAGTGTGGTTGGAGAGGTGGCAACCTCATTCTCCAATCCATGGTCATTGTCCAAAATCTATATAAACTGAAGTAAAAAAATAAACTGCCTCTTTTCTTCCTTTCCTGACCTGGCAGTGTTCGTGTGTTTATTGTGTGTTCTATGGTGACAAACCTTGAATTCTGCTAATACACAAATCCTAAACCTGTACAAAAGGTACACGGTTAACTCAGAAGCCAAACAGCCTAAATAAAACCTACACATCTGGAGACATGAATGAGTACTTCCTTACTCTTATTTAATGTGGCTCATTAGAAGAACAAGAAATATATGACAGCTGATTTTTTAAGTGACATTCTGTCCGCTCCACTGACCTTGATTTTGAATAGAATGTATGAATTAATACAGAGCCATGCTGCATTCAATGCTCTCATTCTACCTTCTCAAAGAGAGGGGAAAAAGTTCTTGAATCCTCATCTGTTTAAAATTCTGCTTGTATTAAGAGAGCATAGCTAGAAGAATTAACTTTCATTGTAGAGTTTCGCAGCTGGGTTACAATCTGAAGAAGACAGAAGCTGGTAGCAGAGCAGGAACAGCACTCTGCTCATAAATTCTAATGAATTGGCTTGAAGAATAAGACATCAGGTAAGAAATGTGCCAGAATTGGACTCTGAAAAAAATTATTTGACCACATACTTCTGTAGCTGAAAAACATTCTATTTATTTATCATTAAAAAATCAAGCAACACAATAAAAAACAATTTTGGCACAAGCTAAATGAGTATCAGATAACTCCCCCTGATCCCAGGGGAAGTAAACCCTTCCTACTTGGGCTACTAAAAGAAGTTTCTAAATCCTCAAACAACAATTTCAACAACAAGACAAGAATGAATTGTTATTATTAAAAAACCTAAAATGAAGTATTTGGTAGAAGATGAGATCTCGGGAGCAATTTCAAAGTTGAGCTAAAAGGATGTATTTAGATCAAGAGTTCATGCTTACAGTTTATCTTCCTAGTCATCATTCTAACTCTTCTCTATTATATCTGAGCACCTAATAAAGACAAATTCATCCAAAGAATATAGCCTTATCTCTTGAGGGCATTGCACCAAATTTTCAGATAGAAAGTTGAAAAACTCACTGATGAGTGACTTGCCAAAAGATGTACAGAGAATAAAGGATTGATGCCTGGAATTTAAACCCTGCTGCTGTACCCAGCAGCTGCTTTACCATATAGTGGTGAATAAGGACTTAAAAAGCATCCGTAGCAAAATATTATTTTCTCACATTATTTAAACAATTTACTAGAGTAAGTAGCATAGCAAAATATCACAGGAGTAGCCATATGATGTCACATCAAAGGTCTATCTAGCTCAGTATCCTACCTTCATCAGTGGCTGAAAACAGATGTTGAGAGCTGTCACAAAAGCTGGAATATCCTTCTACTACCGTTCTACTCAGCACATTTGCTTGCCTGAACTTCTTCAACTGCATCTCAAAGGTATGTGGAGAAACTGTGTGGGCTTCTAAATGTATTGTGGAGAAGGTATGGCAATTCAGCTGTAGAGTAAATCCGAGCTGCATGGACTATTGCTAGCTGTGCTGCCAGGTGACGTCCACATCTCTTCCATCAGAAGAGATTATTTATTTTGTTATCTATTGAACTCCTAACGCTGCCAGATTTTTCAGGGATGCGCAAGTCAGAAAAGGCTGTATGTTGATTCTTTAGAGATCAGGTTTCGGGTCGTTCAACTTGCCCGTTTGTAGCTGAGAAAGTTCTGCCATCTGCTGGAGAGAAGAAAATCCACTCTGGTTCTGCAGCTGTAACTACTTCTCTTTGCATCTCATGTTCTCGTCTCATTGTTGTTTCAGGTTTTTTTGGTGTTTTTTATTTATTTATTTATTTATTTTATTTTTAATTTTAACGTTTAAGACAGTTTAACTATCCTGTGTGGACAAAAATTTGTCTAAGTCATTTGTGTAAATACACGTTAACATCTTGGGTGTTAACTTTGTGTTTTAATTCCCACTTCTGTTTCACAGTGAGGCAAACATAGTCTAATGTCATTTGTATTAATTAAAACCTGCATGCAGAGAAAAAAGCTTACATCAGCATTATTTATTACTTCTTGAGGTATAAGGTGACTTGATCTAGTACATTTCTGTAAAACAGGCTTTTCATGCTGACTAGGAGAGAATAGAAGTAAATCTCAATACTAGCACTCCAATCCAGTACAGTTCATTTAGTGATTACAGCTCAATAAGTGATTACTTACCACACTGCAATTTCCCACTACCTTAATCCTAGGAAGCAAAACCAGCAATTCTACCTGTGCCTTTGCCTGGGAACAAGAATGGCTTTAGTTAGCTCTTCAAATCCTGGTCAGTATTGCAGGTGAACCAAGCCACTTGAACAAAGCACTTGTCACAGCAGATGTTCTTCACATTTTAGAGGCCATCTGAGACTGAGAACAAGGAGAAGCCTGTGAACTCCATTACCTGCTGGGAGGTTTGACACCATCTTTGCTTAAAGGACACAGTAAACACAGCGTTGACCCGTGCACTACCTGCCCTTGCAGTGAAAAGGATGCTGTGGAGGACTAACATGGACTGGCTCTGTTGGGGGACAAGATATCTCCAAGAATCCGTTTCTTCTTCAAGACCCCAAACCAGTAGAGAACTATCACCTTGTTTTCCAGCCTTCAGCCTTGAAGTTAGAAATTTCATGTAAACAAAGTAATGTTTACAGAAATGTTATCATGTTTTTTGGATTCCTTTCCTTGTGAAAGGACAATTGATGGACACTTTCTAAGACCAGTGGAGTTGAAGAGGTTGAACCTCAGTCTTCCAATCTGGTCTCCTTTTTAGAAATCTATATAAGTTGTAGAAAAAATTAAACTTCCTCTTTTCCAGCTTCGACTCCCTGGTGATCACTGCGTCTCCCTCGGGACAGCATTGCACAACAGAGAACATGTGCCCATTACATATTTAAAGCATGGTAACAATTTCTCTTTGTCCATCTTGCCAGCCTGGTATCTGTTTCAACAGAGTTCAGGTTGTCTGAAGGATGAACACATCACGGTGACATTCCCGTCTCTGTGAGTGCATTCAGTAGCTGACCCTGATTCAGGAAGACAGAAGGTTGGCATATTTGCCATCCCTGCCACATGGTGTTTGTGCCCTGTGTTAAACACAGGACACCAGCTCTTAAATGCAAGTACACACACATGCCCACGAGCTTGATCTTGCATCCTGGCTCCATCTGCCAAGGCTTTGATGGATGCACTGGTTGGAGTCAGAGGAACAGTTATGGACCTCTCTTATGCTGCTTCTCCAGTAGCACCACCCTGACTCCTGCAGCAAGCCCAAGAGCAAAGACACCAGGAATGCATTCTTGGATGGGTCTGCTGGGGTTGCACGGAGCTTGGCTGTATCACAGACACTTACTGCAGCTCTACCTCCCTTTACCCCTGCAAATACTGGTGGTATTTCTCTTGCAGGTAACCTGAGCTTACGTGCTATGATAGCGCATAACAAAAACCTGCAGGAAGCTAGGCAGACAGAGAAGTTTTACCTCTAGTCTTTCTCAGTTGCACTATTTAAGCCCCAAATGTAATCCCAATGTCCAACACACACCTATCTAGACTGCCAGTTTTTAAATAGTATTTGTAATGATATACAGGCTAGGAGTCAAACTCTTCCATAACTCTGCAAGTCACAGGTTTAAAAAATACTGTTTTATTCTTTCTACCGTGTGTAAAGCAAGAAAACCAAAAACAATATGACCCCTATTTTGAACACAATTATTCTGCTTTAGTCATCTGCAGGAACATCATCAAAAGAAGCAGAATGATTTATAGCCTAATATATATCTGTCTGCATTATGAAACAGTAAAACAAAAAGGAGCACATGAAAACCCAGGAAGGTATCTAAAGTATCTTTGATCTCATATATTAATTTCTCTCCTCAAGTACCTAAATGAAAACAGTGGATTTCACTCTGCATTCTGTGCATCTTATACCTAGAATAATAAAACAGAATTATGTAAAAGGATATTTGTCTAACAATCCAAAATCTTTTCTTTGAAAAGGTGAAAATCCATCCTGCCCACTGCTTGCTCCTTCCTGGACAGCTAAAAAAAACCAACAAAAAAACAAAACAAACAAACAAAACCCCCCACAAAACCAAACCAGTATTTTGCAGTGTATCCAAAGATGGAACAATCTAACTCTGGCAGGTCATTGAGTTCTAGGGAATCTTCTGCAAAATGGAAGTCAAGCACATGCTGGCAGAGAATGAGGGCTCTGGGAGATTTTATTACAAAGTTACAGCCTGGAGTGGTAGTTGCAAGATGTGTCTCTACTGATTTCTATTCTTTGCACTCGCAGCAATCCAGCAGTTACCATAAAACTTCTCCCTGACTGAAATGCATTGGGCATTAGGCAGGATATTTTCCTTTTTATAAGATACTGCTGCAGACTAGAATTTCTATTCGTTGTACAACTAGGTAAGAATATAAGGCTGAAGTCTCTTGATGCTTTACATTTTTATGGGAATAGGTTCTTCTGATCTAAAGCCACATACACAATTGAAAAAAAAAGGTAGAAAAATAGCTTGCACCAAAATAAGTCTCTTGGTGTGCCTAAGGTATTCTAAACAAGAACATCATAGATTTTCTCAGGGATTATCAGAAAGAAATATTGTACATAATTTAAAATGCATATATGTAATAAAATGCAGGAAAGATGTAAAAATAAAAAAACTGGAAGAAGCAGAACAGCTGATTCCTATGGTGCGTAAGTGAGGACAGAAAAACCACACTAGAATCTTGCTTGCAGACACACTTATATTACTCCAGGTAAATTATTACTTAAATTGGTTTATTTGATGTAACACCCCTATACAGACACCCACACTGATTTTATCAGCTATTTGTTTGGATCATCAACTTGGTAAAAATCAACTTAAAACAACTTAGGGCAATATACATATTGACCTGCATTGGTATCATTAAACAATTTCTAAAATGTCATTGAATTCTGTATTTGGAGAAGACTTGAAATATCTTACTGGGTAATGCTCAAAACAGCAGAAATCTCTTTTGGGGAATTCATTTGCTAATGCTTCCCTTATTCTGGGAACCAAGGTCAGAGAAAAATGCATTCTTTCTCATAGGCCTGTAAGTGAAATGACTATGTACATCTTTGTTTTATTGCTCTTTGATCACTCTTGCCCGTTAGACACCTATGAACCTCAACACCACTCAGGTTTATGCATGCAGGGCCACAAATACCCAAAAACTGGGTTTGGAAGAACACTAGTGATTGAGAAATGCAGTCAGAGCCAAGAAATGAGTAAGAGAAGGGTGCCTTTGCTGGCTTCAGTGCCTGGTAACATGCAGTCCTCACCCAGTACAGTTACTCATCTGAATCAGCACAGGGAATGTACCTAAACACAGCACAGGGAATGTACCTGCACTGGGAATAAGCAGTAAGTAAACAAAAGGTGCCTTCAGAGGTCAGAATGGGGATAATTTTAAAGGTAACAGATACTAGTAAGAACATTCAGACACTAAGAAGGTTCATTTCATTTCCAAGTCATGTTAAGAAGGTCACCATGATGAAAAATTTGTACATATTTTTAATTAGGAAAAAAACCCTGCACCCCCCAGTAGAGATGAGAATTCTCACCTGAACCTGCCCTTACAAAATTGGCAGTTTTGAGTCCCTGTCTCCCAAAGCCACTCAGTTTAGTCATGCCCCAGCTACAGATGTCTCCCTCTCACCTATGAGTTCTTTTCCTCACAAACCCTAAGGGTTTTGGTTCACCGTATTTTTTTCCTATAGCCTTTTCTCTCTCAGACTGCATCCTCCCACTGCATGCTCTCTGTAGCTGAGACAATTTTGAATGCACCCCTCATCTGGTGTCTTGCTCCCCCATTCACCTTCTCAAGTAAAAACTCCCTTGAACAAAACTCAACATATAGCATAACTAATCTGCTTTTAATGTGATTTATTACAGACATGATTGTAGAAATCCAAGCCAAAGACCAAAATACTTAACAAGCATCATGAAAATAGCTTCCTATTGCCAGCAACAGAGTAAGAAGCTGTGAATTCTTTTTTTCTGACTGTTCGTTATATATAGTAAGCAGGCAAGCACAGGGGTGACTGCAAGTGACTCCAGGCCAAACAGAATGATGGTGAGATTTGCCACGATATGAACCTGTCATCATCACACTCTCACACTGTAAAACACAGAAAAATAGGGAATGAGGATTTCCTGCCTGATACCCCAGGCTTTTGAATAGCCCATTCTCTACCTCAATAAAAGTACAAAATGAAGCACGCATTTCTTTCTGCAGCAAAATGATGAGGCACTGGTCTTCCTGCAAGTTGAAAGTCTTGTGCTTTTAGGCAAGCTCCTTGTTGTTTGAGATGAATTTCCCTGCCATCTCCTAATGAGTTAAAATGCCCAAGGCGCTGAAAGAAATAGCAGGCAGATGGTGCTAGTGATTTATGCGTTGTCGGGCACAGAGGATAAGTGAGAGTGCTTAAAGGAGCCATCTGCAGCTTCATACACTGATCTTACAGTCCATTCATTATATTTGGGCTTGACACCAGCAAGAGGAGCCCCCAGAACACAGACAGCTGTGAGCTATAGTGGAAGTGTACTAATACCAGTTGTAATAAAGATTTTGAGCTCCCTGGGAAGAGTAGCTTACCTCAGCCTTGCTGAGGCAGGAAGCTCCTGCTGAAGGTAGGAGCATCACTCACAGATAAAACAGCTTTTTCAGGGTAAAGTTTTCTTCTGTTTGAGAAACAGCCATAAACCCTGACATGCCTATTCTTTTGAACTTTGGTCAAATTCTTTGACATTCTACTTCAATATTTCAATCTATGAAAAAAGAGGGTACTTTACTTAGCTCTTAGAAATGTTGTGAAGATACTTCTACATTATTATATTGCTGTTAACAGGCAAATGCACTCTACAGTGATATACAATGTATATTGCTTTTGAAAGGCTGCGAGCCCATGTTTTGGGACATACAAAACATATGTTTCAAAACTGTTTTTCCTAGGTACAGTAGAGATGAGCCTTAATTGTAGTAATTCAGACAAGGCTCACATTGTACCAAAACATTTGACTTAGTTGTTTAGACTTGGAGTTCAGGGTCAGGTCTATCTACTTAACCAGACGCTGTCCATGAAGGAGAAATACCATGGCTTTCAGATAAGGGTAAAATCCAGGCCCCATGGAACTTAATCCGAAGTCTGACAGGGCTCCTATTTTAGCACTTCAGTTTGACAATGTCTTTTTGTTATCCCTCAGCCCCTGGCTCGTGGATCTGGGTAAGCAATACCATGTTTGGGACTCAAACCAGCGAGAGGGTATCAGAGTATATCCCTACAGCTCTTGAGAACTACAGGCTGGAAACCACGTCAACAAATGTGGAAATTTATCAGGGAGACAATTTGTCCTATAATTCAAAACAAAAAGGGAAGACTCAGAGGTAAAGCACATCTTCATTAATGCAGACAAATATTCTTGAAAAATTCTGAGCAAGCTGGGACAGTCCTGACATTGAGGAAACTGAAATAATACAAACACTCTGGCATTAAGGCATTGTGGCATTAAGATATCAACTCAGCAAGGGGAAAAAAATACCCCACACCAAACCCTAAATAACACCCTAAGAATATACTTTTGGGAAAAATATTTCTGAGACTCGCCTTCACCTAAGGTCTCTGCAAATACAGGAATAGAAGGAAAAAGCTTTGTGACTCTGAAGCTTTAGATTCAGATTGCTTAAGAAGGCAAGGCATTTTCACAACCCATCACCATCCTCAGAGGCTGGTAACACAACTAATGTTTGCAGCAGTACATGATTAGCAGAGATAGAAAGGGAAAAAAAAAAGCGTATGTGAGAACTTTCTTTCTTTTTCAAGAAAAAAAACCTTAGACTTCTGGGGACAAAAATAACTTATCTACTACTTGTTCAAATTATTGTTCACAACTGTTTGCACTAGCAGGGATGGACTGCCTGGAATTATTTTGCCTTGTTTCTGGTTTTCACCACATAGGGCCAAATTGCAGATAGGTTTAGTAAGAGGCAGTCTCACCCCATCATCAATATGCTGATGCCTGCTTTTAGTAGACACAAAAATTCTATCTGATGGAAGAGAGGGGAAGGTGTTTAGAGGCAAAAACATGCAATTGCACCTAGATTTGGGTTGGATTTATACAGTAGCATTTTAGAATTTTTCAGTTTAAAATTGTTTAAAAACAACATTTTCTTTCTAGAATTTTTTGCATGTATATGAATAGTGGTATTAACAATTCTATGGTCTGCCTAGCCATTTTTGCAGTACCAGAAAAAAACAGGGATTTACCAGAAAGAAAAGGTGTTTAAGACCTCTGTTACAGCTGGGGATGTAAAGTAAAATATTGGGGATATGCAGCCCCAGAGAGGCCTGAAGGGAAGGAGTGAGAAGGGAAGGGGTTGTAGAGAGGAGAGTGGCAGAGAGCAGTCATCACGCAAACACTACCTCCCCTGGGGTGACTATGCATGACCTGCAGTGGAACAAGAAACTAGGATGGAAGCAAGAGTGGTGTTCAGCTAATGCAGAGCCTGAGGAATGAAAGGTGTCTCTTAAAGTGTTTAAATATGTTCTCTCTTTTTTCTGCCCAATACCTGAATCAATAATCAGTATCTGGTGCTAACTGGGAGTAAATAAAATAAAAACTCCCTGAGTTAAGAGTGTTTCACCTGAAACAGGAGAAAGAGAAAAAAAACCCAAAAAACCCCAATCCCCTTCTTGCAATTCCAGGAAATTCAAAATTGCCTCCCCTTACTTTTTTATTAATCCTAGCAATGGGCTGGTTTCTCAGAGGCTCACAGGCTGGGTACTACCAGCAGTTACCCTCCCATCTCCCACTTGTGTAGCCACTGCACCACATGTTCTCTCTTTTCACCTCATTTGCTATCAGGTCTCAAATCCATTTTTTTCTCCTGTTCCTATTTGTATACTTCTCTCTGCTGTTTGTTTTTTAATTCCAGACTTCCCAGTTGTATCACTTGTACGAAGTACAGCAGTTCAGAACACATTCTCCCAACAAGCAGTGCTTTTCTGAGGTGCTGGGAAAGGAGCAGGTGGTTTTAGTCATATTCACAGTTATACTAAAATGATCACTCCATTGACTTTACAGGACCCTACCCACGGAGGCAGGATTGAATTCAGAATCACTACAATTTATTAGAAGTAATCATCTAGGTTTAGACTCAGCCATTTTTAGTTATGAGAAGATTTATTTAATGGAGCTATTTGCTAAGTTAAAACTTTCATTAAAAAAATCAAACCTTGAAACTATGTTTTTCAGTTTTCAGGATGCAATGGCTTCAATCCACACTCATTCCCTCTGGTGAAGCTCATTGGGAAGAGGTAGATTCATTTCTGTAGTATAAAAGTACCACAGTGCAGAATCAGGTCAGAAATGCACACTGGAGAAGAATGTAATAAAGTATCCAATTGTAGTGGGTTTTTTCACTCATATGTGTTCATGGTTATTGAAGAAAACATACACTGGGTGAATCCTTTCCTTCAGCAAATAAATGCTCTAGACTGGCTGGACATCATGAACTGCACATTTATTTCAATGAAGCACATTGAATTAAGGATACTATTCTATTACCTTTAACCATTTTCTAGAACCCAGAGGAGCCACTGTCAACTTTTCCATTTTTCAAACCAGAAAATTATAATATAGTATATGTTATATTCCCACTTTACAGATGCTGTATGTATCCTTGGACTTACTAAGGTACTACCAAATTTAAAATATATCACATGGGACTTTGTCCCATTCAGAAAATTCCTTGGGCAGAGAAAAGGAGGGTAATTCCACATGATTTGTTCTGATTTATTAATGCCAGGTGTTGCTCATTACCTTGTTATCTTCTAGGGTAGATACACATAGATAACTTCTGCTGAGCTATTTCTAGGAAGGGAAAAGTGGCCAAGTGTATTTTCTTTGCTTGTTTTCTTCTCCCCTCCCATCCTTTCAAAGGTGGCCACTGTGATTTCCATTTCACAGGCTTCTAGAATTTCCCTCACCCTTGATAATGTATATTCTCTTCTGCAAATAAACAAAGGGCTCAGGACTCAGGCTGTTGCTCATGGACAAGTTTCATGACAACTGTACGTGCACAAAACCTAAGAGGAAAAGACAGCTCAGATATTTCATAAGACAGAAATGCAGAGCCATCTAGGCAACTTCCAGCTAGATTTGCAGACAGCAAGGCTACAAGCAGAGAGGAATGACAAGAAGTTTCCTGTAGCTGGGGCAATGGTGAGCATATACATCATATTTCATTTGTGATGTTTACATCTCTAAACATAGCTCTCAGCATATCAAGATCAGCCTGTCAAGGATCAGATGTGAAACACTGACCTTTTATATTAAGAAGATAAGAAAAACATGATGAAGAATGCAAAATAGAATTGCATGACATGGAAAGGACCTAAAATCACAGGGGGTGTATTACTTTTACATAGTTTTTTTCTGCATCAAGCTTCTTTATGATATAAACAAAGTGTCAGATGACACAGGAGCTGTGTGGAACAAGAACTGAAAGAGAGAAAATTGCTTGAGCTGCCTTTCCCTGATTAGAAAATGTTTCATAAGATTCTGACAGGCTGGAGACCATGTAATCACAACACACATTTGCAGAGGTGGATGGAGTCTTGATTCAATTGCCCTACTACTAAATAAAAATCCAAACAAGACTGAGAGATGTCTTTGCTTTACACTGAATTAATGAATGTTTGTCTGTGAGAGGAAATTGAATGTGACAGTATACTTTCTTTGACAAAATCCCCTAAGCACTGACTATATAACTACCCTGAACAGTGAATATATGTTTTGTTTTCAGTAATGATGTGCAGGAGACCAGGCATTTTACAGGCTAACTGAACATAGCTATCTGCCAAGAAAATGAAGGAACTGAGACATGATCAACATTGCTTAAGGTTATGATGAGGCCTGGAAATAGAATATGTTTTGTGGATTATGCACTAAGTACATACAATAAAAAGAAATAAAACCTACATACATTAAGGGTATGAGTCAAGTTGGCAGTCAAGGGTCAGGAGGGACACTTACAGCAAGACAGCATCTAGTAAGGACCAATTGCACTTATTGCTTCAACTGAGGCATTAATCTCAACAGCTAGTCACAGGGGAACCATAATGGTACCTGTCCTGATCCAGCTGAATGGGCTTGTTTACCCAGCAAACTAAAATAGATCTGAGAAAAGAGAGGGCCTGGACTCATTCTGAATACAATGAACTTTCTTCTTCCAAATTTAGGCTATAGAATGGTATTGCATCCAATATAGAAGAGAGTTATTTAGAAGAAAAAAAAAAAAAAAAAAAAGGGTGCAAGAATCATCCCAGGGAACAAAAAGACTCACAAAAGAAAACAGAGAAGAGAACCTCGATAAAAAGCTCTAAATGGAGGGACCAGCAGATATTGCCCACTGACTTGACAAGGGAACAGAAAGAAGCCTCACACTATGGAGGTCACTTCCTCCCCCAAGAAATAGGTTCTGTCCTTTTGAAAGACAAGTTTATGACTTTAAGTATATTTATTCCATTCTGTAACTGAGGAAAACACAAATATCAGCAAGAAATTCTGGAAAAGAAGGTTCAACCTGGAGCATACTGATCTTAATGTGTGTATGTCTTCCTTCCTTCCTAAAATAATTGGCATGTGGTAAAGGAATTGTGCCAATGGATTATCCCCAGCCAGCATCTTGGCCCCATGCAAGTGCTCACTCACACACCCCACACCCCCTCTGTGGGATGGTGAGAGAACCCAAAAGGTGAAAATGAGAAAATTTGTGGGTAGAGATAAAGAGATTTTAATAGGGAAAACAAAAGCCATGCATATTAGCAAAGTAAAATAAGGAATTAATTCATTACTTCCCAGCAGCAGGCAGAAAGAACTCACATTCTGTACAACGTGAATGTTTTACATCCTTCATGTTTACCATTTAGTGCAAGAGTTGATGCATTGCTGTTTTCTATTTCTTCACAATACCAAAACTAACACAAAGAGTTCCTTGCAAAAGTGTGTAAGCTAAGTGGCAGGTGAAACAGGTGCATTAGGTCTCCTTGCTGGAAGAACTCCCTCTCAAAAGGATTATTGGATTAAAATCCTACTGATACAGCTAAATATAATCCTATCAAGCTCAGTTCACTGTACAGGAGAAATGTGAAGTTCTCTACATGAAAGTTGGAGGCTAAAAACAGACACATGGGAGGAAGGAGCTTCTCCAAGACAGAAGAGGAGCTGATACAGCAGATATTTAAAGAGGACTTGTCAGACAAGAGCATACTGAAAACTGCAGAAATGACAAACCAGATCAGGGCTAAGAATACTTGAACTGGTGATGCAAAAGAATAAAAATATGCGGGTACTTGAAAAATGCCTGAGTTGAATTAAAAATCCTGTAACATCATGTCCTAAATAACTAAATATAATGCAGAAATTCAGGACTGACATATCTCATAGAGACAAGCTTACATCTAAAGGAGGGAGGAACATTCTGCAGTGTCAAGGTCTGTGACAGAATGAGTAGTTCTGCATCTAATAAAATAAAAATGTGCTCTAACTGTGAAAAACTAAGTTTGACTTCTTTTATGTTAGCCCTGTGAATGGCTGGGGTGAATGATGGATTACTGCAGCAAAAGCAATTTCCTAAGGATAGCATTCATAACTGTAAAGGATTAAAGACAGTGAGAATTACTGTATTGTAAGTAAGAAATACTTACAGATACCTGCCATACAGCTTTTAAAATCAAAGTGGAAATATTTTCATCTCATTTTTAATGAACATAAACATACTGACTTTAAATAAGAGACTCAAATCATTAGCAATGTCAGTGGTTTTAAAGCTTCAAAACATTTGTTCTAAATTAATTGTGCAGTACCAAACTCAATGATAAAAAGGCTACTACTAAACATTGTTTCCTACCATGTACAATGTATTTACCATCCAATAATAATCCTTTCTAGTTTTAATAAAAATTTCCAATTTCACTAATGTCAGAATGCAGATAATTGCTCCAAAACATGAAGCTATGCAGTGAGGCCACAAGTGCTCAGAGGCCACAGAGTTCATGGCCCTATCAGCAACACTAAGGCTCTCCCACAGAGGAGTGACCCAAAACTGAGCTTCCTTCCATCAGAACACATTAAAACCACTCTAAGTGAACATTTACTTACAAAGCTTTTCACTTCTCTGTCAAACCCCTGCTGCTTGTTAATTAAAACCAAATTTTGTTAATTAGAACAATGGTCCCAATTTTAACTTTTAATAAAAATAATTTTTTTTAAGCTGAGAACAAAAGCTTCTGTTCTCTTTGACAGATGTTGAAGGCTGAAACTTCCAGGAAGTGCAAGGAAGACAGCTTCCCTAAAACATAAAATTGCTGTATTTTTCCTCTTGATATTTTTAGTACAGTATTTGTGGGGTTTTTTTTCTGTTTTTGTTAATTTTCCCCATGTTAAGAGTTCCCTACACCTGTAGATGTAGCAGGAAACTACTATACACTTCAGAGAAACCAAAAAATAAAGTGACTGTGTGCACAAGTCTCCTTTGCCAGGACTGCAGAGTTCTCACATTACTTCAGACTCTGCTGTTGCTTTTAGCCTTTCTCAGTTTTCCTTTACCAGTAAAGCCCCATGTGGTGTATGTTAACATTAGATAATAAGACAACACCCAGCAGGATTACAATGAATATCCTATAGCGACTCTGCAAGAATGTTATCTGAGAATAATGCAAATTTCATCTTCTTCTTGAACAGAGTTTTTTTGTGTTCCTATAGCATCTACCAGCCCTAATCATGTACATATGATAATCAAAGATGTGCACAACCACAAAACAAAACATTCTGCCTTTTTGTTGTTCACCTTCAACGCTGAAGTATTTTATCTTGTTTTCTGAGAACAGATGCACTTGGGAACTAACCCTGAGATGGTAACACTGCCAGAAGCTCCCACACTTCAGGTGAAAGTTGTTCTTCCTGTGTTTCAGCTTCATGTCTAGCACGCAGCTCCTCTGTCACGATTTCACCCCTCCTTTTGCAAGAGTTGAGTCAGAAAGGAGCAGCTGTGGCTAGCTGAAGTGAAAAGTTTGCTTCAATATACTACTGCAAATTTTATCCTGTAAGGAAAAAAGGGACCATATGAACTCCTTGTGGTCCTGAGCGCACTAATAAGCCTTAATGGCTCTAAGCAGTCTCATCTGCAGCTTCTACTTACACCCATAGGCCCAAGAGCTCTGTTTAAGCACAGCCCTGGGCCCTTGCACCTTACTTGGGCTGTGTTAGAAGAGAGAGAGAGAGCGAGAGCGAGAGCGAGAGAGAATCTGTGAGATAGTAAGTCTTGATTCAAGCTTCAACCTCTGGCCTGACCTACTGGCCTGACATCAGCCTGCTCTCATTGCCTCAGTGGTTGCTGGACCTCATCCTAAACACAACTAAGGGATTTTGCTCCTGGCTTTACCTTGCATCTCTCTTCATTGTGATATTGCATTATGATCTGGACTTCTGGCTGACTGTGACTGTCTCTAGGTCTGTCTGGCCTAGAGAATGTGAGAGTGGGTCCTGGATACTGAGGTACCTGCACTGACAGCTATGTTACCAATTTTGGCTCCCCGTTCAACTTTCCCTTAAGGAATAGTCCTGTCCTTGCCATTCCCTGACAACATCAAACATCAGATCCTCCTTCATGTTGCTTGAATCCTTGCTATTTTAAATGGGTTGGAAATATGCCCTAATTAAAAGCCTATGTCAAAGATGGAAAGCAGCTTCTCCCCTTTCATGGAGTAGTTTTCACATCCTTTTTCTGACCCTCAAATTAACAGGACTGGTAGTTCTAGTGTTTCTACAGGACAAAATAGATAATTCTTTTATTCTGCTAGCTGTGGGCTTCCTGTTTGTTTATTCCTGGTCACAGATGTATACAGTGCAGGCAAATGCTTTCTCTAGTCCAGAGCATCCAGCTATGGGATCTCCAACTTAAGAAGGACCTGGACCAGCTGAAAAAAGTCCAGAGGACGGCCATGAAGAGGACCAGAGGCATGGAGCCCATCTCTTATGAGGCTGTGAGAGCTGAGGCTGCTCAGCATGGAGAAGGCTCCAGAGACCTTCTGGCACCTTCCAGTACCTAAAAGGGACCAACAAGAAGACAGGGAAAAGACTTTCCACAAGAGCATGTACTGATAGGATAAGGGGGAATGGATTTAAACTGAATGCAGGCAGAATCAGGCTAGATATAAGAAAGAAATAGCTTACAATGAAGGGTGGTAAAAGACTGGAACAGGTTGTCCAGAGAGGTGGCTGATGTCTCATCCCTGTAGGCATTCAAGGCCACGTTGGATGGGGCTGTGAGCAATCTGGTCTAGGTGAAAATATCCCTGCATTTGGCAGGGAGTTTGGACCAGATAACCTTTAAAGGTCCCTTCCAACCCAAACTGTCTATGATTCTCTGTATTTGTGGTGATAGTTAAGTATTTTTTCCACCTGACAATCCTATGGAGTGAGGTGCAAACTTCCACTACTCATCAGTTCTCTGAGTCCTCAGATCTGAAGCTGTGATATTTTAAGGGCATTTTACCTGCATTTTCCCTATAAGAGATCCTTTAATGAAAAATATCTGAGACACAATTCAGCATTGTGTAACCTATGAAAGCATCAGCACGCTGGCTCAGTGTAAGCCCTGTGAGGAGAGGCCTGAGTTCTCCATAAACTCTTGCTACTCTGGTGTGCTGCCAGCCTCCCCCTTCTATCTCAGACAAGAACACAAGAACTCCATAAAGCTAGGAAAGCACTCTGAGGAATAAGTAACAAGGGTTTACCAGTGCCCTCCAGGAGAAGCAAAAAGCATAGTGTGGATTCACCTGGCAGACTCACTCAGCTGCACACAACAGCCTGATATCACATACTTTGTATATCTGAAACTGTGACCCCTCCACGGGTGTTTAGCACAACTCAAAGAATTGCATGTTTTTTATGGAGCTCTCAAAGTGTTAAAGTGTGAAATATGGTGTCCTTGAAAATAGCTTTTAAAGCATTGCTCTGTCACAAGGCAAGACATAAATGAGTCATGAATTGCACACATGCGCAGGACTGCTTTCCAAGGCTAGACTCAGTCTGTTCTGTAGACTGCAACCACCCTTGTGAATTAAAGCTCCTCTGTAAGAAAGCTTGGGTGAGTAGCTCTTGTCCGAGTGAATTATCTCATTTCAGAGCCTTCCTTTGGGAAGAAGTACTGTTTAATTATAAAAACTTTGTACAAAGAAACTTCATTTTTTTTTTCATCATTAGATATGTTCCCCTTATTATTCAACATTTTATACCTCATTGCTGAGAAGACAAAGCAATCTTCCACAGCCAGGAATATACACACATTTTTCTACAGAAGCATTAAAAAGTACCAAGGAAAGAATAGTCAGCCTGTTAATTAACTCTGATTCCAAGGAACAGAATGAAAAGATTGTGAGTGGAACATTAGCCCAAGATAATGGACTCCTAGTCACACTGCTACATAATTGAGATATAGCAGATGATTTTATGAAAATTGGATGGAGCAAGAAGAATTATTTTTGGAGTTGGGAACATTAATCCTGTGTCAACTTTTCTGCGTCATTTGTTGGGGGTCAGTGCTGAAGGTGCCAGATATTTTCTGGATGTACTGACAGTACTTTCCCTTGAAATAAGTGAAGATGCTCTGCCTTTTGCAACTGTTTTCAGCGCTGTCAACTGGCAGGTGATAACAACGTGAGGTACACGCTGATGCTACTTGAAATACAGTAATATATGTGAGTTGCTAGTGGTGGTTCTTATTACCATGGATGTGTTTAAAAGTGCTAGGAGAAGAGGAGGCTCAGGGGTAACATTATTGCTCTCTTCAACTCCCTGGAAGGAGGGTCTAGCCATGGGAGGGTTAGTCTCTCCCTCCAGGCAGCCAGCAACAAGACAAAGGGACACAGCCTTAAGATGCATCGAGAAAGGTTTAAGTTGGACATTAGGAAGGATTTATTCAAAGAAAGGGTGATTAGATGTGGGAGTGGGCTAGCCAAGGAGGTGGTGGAGCCACCTGTCCGTCCCTGGAGGTGTTTAAGAAAAGACTGCATGTGGCACTTAGTGCCGTGGCCCAATTGACATGGTGGTGTTGGGTCATGGGTTGGATTCGATGACCTCAGAGGTCTTTCCAACCTAATTGATTCTGTGATTCTGAGAAGTCATATTTTGAGATGATTAAAAAAAAAAGGAAAAAAAGAGCAATTCAGGGTTCCCGTTGTGATGTTCATCTGAGACCACGTCTTGCAGTATTTTGGGTATGCTTCACACCTCATTTTATTTCCGCTGGCACTACTTTTCCGCTGCTTAAGTTATCCCGTAACACCAAGCTGGTGATGTTACAGCGCTGGCGTACCACCTACGCCCGGACTTCTCCCCGCGTTCTGCGCAGCTGGCGGCTCCCGGCGGCAGGGCGGGCGGCGCTCGGAACCGGGGCCTTTCTTTCGGCCGCTCCGGGGCCCGTCCCCGTCCCCGTCCCCGTCCCCGTCCCCGTCCCCGTCCCCGTCCCCGTCCCCGTCCCCGTCCCCGTCCCCG